>VDFB02343393.1:613496-645347 GCA_007258455.2 Sequoia sempervirens | reverse complement strand
GATTGAGGTTCGTGCTAGGATGTTTCAAGAGAGCGTGGAGGAATGTTCTTGGTTGAGATTGAATGCATCAAGATGAGTTGTGTATGTGGGTGGTTGTGTTTGAAGAGCTCTAATATTTTGTTGTAGGTATGAAGTAGTCTTGTAACTATAGAGAGATTGAAGGGACAAGATCAAGTTGGGTGTCCTCTGATAGAGATTGAAGCTACGTAGAAGGTACATAGGCTTCCTCAATTTGAAAAGTGGGTAGAGGAAGAGGTGCATCTTCTAGGGTTTCTATCGGGTAGATGATAGATGTGTGTGTGTGTGAGAGAAAGAGTTTTGTTGTAGGTATGAAAGAGGATTTGTAACAATAAATAGCATAAGTTCTGAAGTTTTGATGAGTTGATGAGTGCTTGAAGGTGTTTGTAGAGATGTCAAGAAAGAAGAAGAGTATGAGGCTAGCCTTAGGAAAGGTGTTAGAAATTTCAGTTCTTGTAAGGAGAGAAAATATATATAATGCCAAGATTAATAATACGAAGAAGATGTTGAAGGGTTTGAAGGAGACTAGGATGGTAATATAAAAGAGAAGAGTAGAGGAAAAGATGTGTAAGGCCGAGCCTTATTATTTTCTTGACAAAAAAATGTTTGTAGGTGAATCTATGTGTGCGGAGAGAGGGAGAAGAAAAAAGGAGAATATTGAAATAGTAGTAGCATGTCTTGCTGAAGATAGGAAACAATTGGAGAAAGAGATTGTAGTAGTAGAGAAGAAAAAGACTACAAATATATTGGTTAGATTTTTTAATTTTATTAATGAAGAAGATGATACTAAGTTATGTGTAGATGAGGTGATAAAATTGAAAGGAAAGATGGATGAGATGGCGAAGGAGTGTGAAGAGGACATGCAGATGGAAATATTTAGTTTCCATGATATTGTCAGTATAGATTTGTATGCAGGTGTTGTAGAGGATAGTGTAAATGAAATAGAAAGGGAAGAAGGATTTTGGTAGATCGCGTTTGGTGGGATGAATCCCACAAAAAAAGAGAAGAGGAGAGTAAAGAGAAATTGGTGGAGGAGGTCAAGTTGTGATGGACACATGTCCACGAGAGGAAAGAGAAATGAGAAAAACTAAGTGGAGGAGGATGATACTTGTCCTAGCCAAATGTTGGAAGAGGCAAGGGATTTTTTTTTTGATGAACCTGTTGTGGTGAGGGAGTTTGCTTTAGGTTGTTTACAACTTGGAAGAGAAATTCTATCACCCAACTCTATTTTTTGAGCCCATGATCATAAAACTTTCTTACCTCAGGTACTCGATGTAGGAGCATCTTTGGTGCAAGGGCAATCTTGCATGGACTATTTTTTTTTTAATTTTCATTTAAGCTTTGTTTTGTTTCTATTGGTTTTTGGGTTGTTGCTTCAAGAGGATTTTTAGAGAAAATTGGTCAAATTAATGACATCACCTTGGAGAAGAGCATAATGGGTAGATGTAATTCAATTTTTTATGAAAATTGAGCAAAAATCAACCAAGTTATGACTTTTTGGGTTTTTGGTCTACTACCCAATTTACAAACTTCTGAATTACAACCGAACTTGCGAGATTTTTGTGATGAATTGGATAAGTTCACTTCTTATGACAACTTCAGATGAACTTATCCACATTTGTATGAGACTCATGGCCAATTGGCTTTGCAGGGACTTTTTTCCATATGACCTTTTTGAGAACTTCACGTCTAACTAGAGTTTGCATCGCTCTCATGACCAAGTGGATTTGCAAGTAAAGTCGAGTGAATTGGAATTCTTCTAGTTACACAACTAGTTTAGATGAATTGTCTTGATGATTCATGACATCAACATTATACTATTGTAGATGAATGCAAATGAATTGGATATAATGATGTAATAATGATGTCAACATTGTACAATTCACATGAAAAGGTTATTGAGCTAGACAAGTGCACTAATCAAAAGGTTCAGTTTGATAAGCAAGGAGAATTCCACAAAGAAAAAAAAGGTAGCATGATGTAATTGTGACATAACAAATTTACAAAGTGTATATTTTTCCAAGTGAACCAACTATTTGTAAAAAAAATTGAGTCAACTAGAATTTGCAAATTTTTAGGTTTGAATTGGTTGTTTGCAGAACGCCTACTTGTTGTATTGCATTCATAGAACTTCCACTTGCTATTGCATATTTTGTTTCTATAATGATTTGGTTGTTGTAATGACCAAAAATTTATTTAATCCAACTTCCTAGCCACTGAAGGATAAAGGGGGATCAATATACACATTAGGGGAATAGCCATAAGAGGAGATGGTTCACCATTAGAGAAAAGACAACACATAGAGAGAGAGTGAGGAGGAGAAGGGAAAGAATATAATTTCTTTAAATTGGAGAGGGAGTCAATAGGTGACATGAGAAGAGGTTGGTTGAGCAATTCAAATTCAAAAGGTGATATAGAGAAAGGACATGAGGCGAAGGCCAAATTTGTACTATGAGAATGCGATGCATGTAATACCTTGAAACAAATCTTGTTTGACATTATATTCATGTAAGAAATTAATTAAATCTATAGACACCTAAAATATGACCTTACCCAACCACACCTAATTTTAGCCTATCCTAAGCTATTAATTAAATAAATATCTAATATTTATTTAATTATTTTTATTTATTCCCCACCTTTTAATTAAACAAATATTTATCATTTATTTAATTAATATCTCTTCACATGATCCCATTAATTAAATAAATACTATTTATTTAATTATTTTTCCTTTATCCTTTATTATTGTCCATTTAATCCTAGCCTTTCATCTTATTCACATGGATAATTTAGTGTTTGCTACAAAGTATTTGAAGTTTGCAATGAAGTCGGATTTGGGGATGCCCTTTGTAGCTAATTCAGAGGTAATTCGAAAACATCGTTACATTAAACACAAAATCTATAGCTTTCTGATTGGAAACTTATAGTAGTTACAATCTATTGCTCTTAATAATTTTCTTTTACAATCTTGCCACTGTTCTGCTTCATAATGTGTTTGAGCTAAATATAATAAAATTTGGGTGTCAGTGCCAAAATAGAATTTTCTCAAACAATTTTGATACATTTTCACTACAAGCACAAACTGTTCTTGTGCAAAGTAAACATGTGCTAGATCTACCCACACATCAAGCATCTGAACAAAGATGCTTCCTACAACAACTTCTTGTACCTGTGTAAAAAATTCCTTTATGTTATCTTTGAATTCAGTGCGCTCAATTCATGGGATAACCCCTACGAAACTTGTCTATTTTGTAGCCCATGTACTCTAAGCACACAAAACGAGGTGAATTGTATTAGTCCTTGTGCGTGGTCCCCCATCCTCAAAAATTCATTCCGACCATTAACCTTTATTAGTTCGTCAAATTTCGCATTTTAAACCAAGTTGTGAAAATTTAATTTTGGGAGTTAGAAATTTTTTTGCACATGCAAGAGCGGGGATTTTGAGCGTTTTTGCATATTACATGTAGGAGCACTAATTTTTAACGCTCTTGCATATTTCATGCCTTAGTCATTTTCTGGCACATGTAGGAGCGAGGTTTTTTAGCGCTTTTGCATATTGCATGTAGGAGCACTAATTTTTAGCTCTCTTGCATATTTCATGCCTTAGTCATTTTCTGGCACATGTAGGAGTGGGATTTTTTAACACTTTTACATATTACATATAGGAGCACTGATTTTTAGTGCTTTTTCATATTTCATGCCTTAGTCATTTTCTGGCACATGTAATGGATTAGGGTTTTTTAGCGTCTCTGCATCTCAAACCACAAGTCACATGCAGAAGCTTTGTTTTTCACTGCTCTTACATATTTCATGTAGAAGCTCTATTTTTTACCGCTCTTACATATTTCATGTAGAAGCTCTTTTTTTTACCACTCAAGATTACATATTTCATGCAGAAGCTCTAGTTTTCACCGCTCTTACATATTTCATGCAAAAGCTTTGTTTTTCACCCCTCTTACATATTTCATGCAACAACTATGCTTTTCACCACTCTTACATATTTCATGCAGAAGCTTTGTTTTTCACCGCTCTTACATATTTCATGCAAAAGCTCCATTTTTCACCGCTTTTACATGAAACTACTCAAGTCCTTCAATATGCAAAGCGTTGTTTTTTATCGCTTTTACATATAATAAATATGTTGAAGTGCTGATTTTTAGCGCCAAGAAGAATTTGAAGATGAAGCTTTCTCAATAGATTCAATGAACAAAATGATGGATTTCCAGCTTATTTTAGATTTGAAAGGCATTAGAAAGTCTCCAATCTCACCAAAGGAGTCAATCTCAATAATCCTTGTCATCTCCAAAGTACACTTCAATGCCAGATAGTGACGAAGTGCATGCCATCATGAATTTTCATGGAGAAATATGTTGAATAAGGTTAAATTTTTCCTTAGATTAGATTTCCCAGCTTTAGCATTTTTCATGCTTTATGTAGATATGTTTTGAAATTTTACATGTCATTTTGGAAAAATTAATTACATGTAAAACAAATATGTTCTCCTACATTTATGGACAACATTTTTGAATAAGTCAACTAGTTGGTTAGGGTTTTTTCCTAGATTAGCTCTCCTCTCCCATCTATAAATAAGAGAGGATTCTATTGTAATGGTAACCTTTTATCTTTTGCAATGAAGTGTTGCCCACTTGTGAAACGAATATTGAAACTTTGAGTTCAATTTTGTGAATCTAATTTTGATCAATAAAGGAGTGAAGTTGCATACCAAACTTTGCGTTGGGAATGATTATATTATGGTTTGATCGAATTGGTAGTGATTAGTAATTGATATTGAAAGGGCTTTGAGTAAATTTGTGTAAACTTTGAGTTACACCTATTACTTGAAATTGTGATATTGTTGAATACTATTGGTGAATTCTCTATAAGATTTTGTGCTTATATTTATTCATGCTATTTGTGGGATTATTGTGAAGTATATAGAAGACTTTGTGCTTCATTTACATCGCTGGTTATTGTGAAATTCATCATTGAAGACTACATAATGACTTTGTGCCTCCGTGAGCCTTTTGGTTACATATTTTATCACACTAGTATTCCTAGAATTTGCATTGACAAGTTAGGAGTATTGGAATTACTGCTTAGTTTTAATTTGAAGTTGTATTGCATCCAGAGATTAAATTGTGAAACATTGTAAAACATATTCTCTGAAAAAAGAGAGAATCATGAATTTGACACACCCTCATATCGTTATTGTAAATATCTAATTATTTTTCCTTAGTTTCAATAAGCAATAAGAAGGGTGCCTCCCCTTTCCGAGAGGAGAGATTATATCTCACATAGCTATGGTTGAAATCAAGGTTTTGTAATTTGTTAAAAGGGATTGCATAATTTTCATCCAACACTTTTCAATATCAAATTGATCCCTTTTAGCTAGCACAATGGCTGCCCTATTTACAACATAAACATTTCCTGGTCTATGTGCCAACACTTTACAATGGTTTCCCCATTTGCAGCATAAACATTTTCATTGCAAGTGAAAATTGTCCTTGTGCAAAGTAAACATGTGCTAGATTTACCCACACATTAGGCATATGAGCAAAGATGTTTCCTACAATAGCTTCTTGTACCCGTGTAAAAATTTCCTTTGCATATTATCAAATTGACCCCTTTCAGCTAGCACAATGACTACCCCATTTACAACATAAACATTTCCTGGTCTCTGTGCCAACAATTAAGTGGCCCCTTTTATGACATTAAGATCCTCTTGAGTTATTATTATACTCCTATTTTACAAGAGAAAAATCCCCAAGGGCCATGGGAAATGAACGATGAGCATTTGAGTTGTAACTTGGTTTCATTTCGAAAAGGGGACATTACATTGTACAAGATTTGTTTAACATCAGAATATATTTTAATCCACCTATTTGGGACTATAAAATAAAAATAAATGAATTAATCTATTTTCAATTATAGGTTCTTTTAATCTAGAATCTGATAGAAAGATAAAGCATAATACATTGAAGGACGCAAAAAATGTTCTAAAATAAACACTAAAATAGGTTGCCCATAAAAAAAAGAAAGAGGAAAAATTAAAAGATAACATACAGATGATTCATTTGAGGTTTTTGTTAAGATCCCATTTAACATATGTCAAATGGATTTGGAAGGGACAAAGCATATTTTATTGAATGAAATTTTGAGGTAGCTTATCCATCGTCATTGTATGCATCATCTTCTCTTGGAATCTATTTCTACAATGCACCAAGAGAAGATAATGAGTTGCATATTCAGTCTCACTCAGCAAGTTACACAGTTGGTTGAATCTGTTAACCCTAGTTTCTGCATGGAATGAGCATAAATCCATGGATTCAGATGAGGTAAGAGACTATATTGATCTAATTTCTTCTTGTTTGGCAATTCTATATACAAATTCCTCTTAATATGTAGATTATCGAAATATGAGCGAAGGAGAATCCAACCCAGTTTCTTTATTGTTGGAGTGATCCATAAAATGTTCTTTTGGAAAAATTTATAGCTTGTATTCTTTACTTAACTATTGAATGCTTTGTATTTTTTTTTCATGATGGTTAAACCACATGTAGAGCAATTTTATCAAAGCAATAGGAAAACAAAAATGCCTTCATAGTGTCAATAGAGCTGTTGATATTGATAGTGATGAAGTGGACAAGAATGCACAGAACAATCATCTTAGTTGCCTTGAAGTTGAGGTAATTAATATAATAGTTGTTAGTTATATGTTCCAATGTTTTGTCATTCTTCATGCTTAAAACATTTTTTTGGAGAAAAAATTATAGCTTTTGCATTCTTTAAGTTGTAAGTTAATCTATCCCAATGTTGTCATTCTACTTTTGGACAAAAATTTATAGCGTTTGCATTCTTTAAGTTGTAAGTTAATCTGTCCCAATGTTTTGTTATTCTTCTTTTGGACAAAAAATTATAGCTTTTGCATTCTTTAAGTTGAAAGCGGTAAACCCACAAAATTGATTTACAATTCCATTGAGGAAGGAAAAATGCATTTTCAAATGGAAAACACTTTAGGGGGTTCGCTAGAACTAGGAGGGTTCACTAGAACTAGGGGGTTCAAGTGAACCCCCATTTTATGGGTTTATTTTTTAATTGCATTAAAGAGGGATTTGGTAGAACCAGGGGGGTTCGAGCGAACCCCCTGGTTCGCTAGAACCCCCCTTTTCCCCCTTCTCCCCCTCTAACACCAAAAATCTCCAAATTTTTTCCCTTCGAAGCTCGAGTTGAGGATGAA
The DNA here is from genome assembly GCA_007258455.2 of Sequoia sempervirens. Classification (NCBI taxonomy): domain Eukaryota; kingdom Viridiplantae; phylum Streptophyta; class Pinopsida; order Cupressales; family Cupressaceae; genus Sequoia; species Sequoia sempervirens. The sequence continues at coordinate 638,089 of VDFB02343393.1, read as the reverse complement.
AATTGAGGATACTTCATAGACCCAACTAGATGATGTTAGTCCTCAGAACGAGCTATCCAATGAATATAATTTTAATATGTTTTGGTTTTATTATGTATTTCTTTTAGTTTGATTAAACATAGGTTTTTCACTGAAAATCAAGCTCTCTGTTCTACATATGTGGAAAAATAGCAGATTATCATTTTTTTTTTTGAAAAATATCAGTGCACTAGATATTGAAGTCCTTGATCCAACAAAAAAATTGAATTTCGATACATACAAAAATGTTATGTTGTATCTGATGCCTATGTGAATTGTAGTGGTTTGACTTGAAACTTGATTAAGGAAAAAATATTCAATAAAACACTATGAAACCAAATGAAAGCACTAGATATCGTAGTTAGAAATCTAAATTTGAAAAAAATAGAATTTTATCCTTCATGGAAAAAATGTTATATTATTATCGGTGAGCATCACTCCTTAAAAATGGTGTTTCTTGAAAAACTAGTTTTCAAGGAGATGGAAAAAATAAGTGCAATCTGATTCCAAAATTTTGAAAAAAAAATATATTTAGAATCTATAGACAAAATGTCACAAATCACTAGTTTGCATCATCTTCAAATTCCTCATGGTTTAGCCACTATAGGTGCCCAAAAGTGAAGATTTAGTTAGAAAAAATCAGTTCAGTGTCCAATTTGGCTAAAAATTGAAAACCAATATTGTGGGATCACCATAAGTTAATCTGTCCCAATGTTTTATCATTTTTCATGTTTAAAATGTTCTTTTGGAAAAAAATTTATAGCTTTTACATTCTTTACTTGACTTCTATTAATTTTTGCATGATGATTAAACCACATGATGTAGAGCAATTATATGAAAGCAAGACAAAAAGAAAAAGGCCCTGCCAATAGAACTCTCTGCAAAGATGTACAACTTCATGTCTGCAATGGTGTTGATAGTGGTTATGATGTTGAACTCGATGAGCATGCACATGATATTCATAGTGGTAGTCATGCTAAACTCGAGGTGAGTGCTATGAAACCACATGCAAGTAAGTACTATTCAAGTAAGTAATGGTTGTTTTATTATGTAGATAAGGGTAATCATTATCTATTTGATAGAAGCTGGTTAGAATAGTAGTGAAGTGTAATTAGCTAGTATACATAGATTATGGAAATAAGGGAGAACATATAACTTACATATGGAAGCTTATAGCTTAGTTGTAATAGAGTGTTTTATAAAAGCACATACAAAAATTGATTTGTCCCAAGACATAAGACATTACATACAACTGTCAAAAACAATATAATGTGTGTTTTATATCTCAATATAATGTGTATTTTTTTTGTTTTTGTAGATATTTATTGATAAAATACAAGAAGGGGATAAAGTTGAGGTGTTGGATCCATTTGATGGTGCTACTGCAGGCATTAGGCAAATTTACTCACTATTTATTGTACATGGAGTCAAATTGAAAGGAACAAAAGATGCAAATGTAAGTATTTTGCAGGTCACTTGTAGTAACATACCCCTTCCTTATCCTGAAAAAATAGATGGAGCTACTCATTTGAAAGAGAAAGAAGGGACCTTCACACGGTGGCCACTAAAATATTTGAAAAAAATGACAGAGTGTTAGCCATAAGTGTAGAAGAGAAAAATAAGGGTTAGCAACAATAGAGTGTGGAGAGTGAAGTTGCAGACAAAGAATGTACTAATCTTGAATAAGTTGAACCCAAACAAAACCTAGAGAATCTGATTTGGGTGTACATTCTGTGAGTAGAACAAAGAATGTTCTATCTTACTCCACCTGTAATGTAAAACCCCTTGATTATGTTTTTCTCTTTTTTGTTTGGGTTCCGCTCATTCAAGCTGGTGCATTATAAAAGAGGGGATATGTTGTGTAAGTAGTAGATGTAGAGAACAGGGGTGCAGAAAAATAAATAAATACAGAGTAGATAAAGAGATGCAAAGAAGAGGAAAAGTTGCAGAGAGTGCAACATACATGTATGTGCAGTTGCAAATAAGTTGCAACATAGAATTGTCATCAAAATTGTAATATCTTGCATAAGCAAAAAAAGGCATTGTAATTCAATTTTCTCAGTCACAACACTGATAAATTGTTGGAAGAACAGGAAGAATTCCTATCTCTATAGCTTTTTGTTGTCATTTATGTCACTGTGTTGTGGCTACAAGTCTAAGTCAATGCCTGATTCGGTATTTTGGTTCAATATTTGAACCAGTATTCAAGATGCACTCTCTGGTATTCTTATCCACATTCCTCCACAGTTGATAGTTATTGCCTGCGGTTTTGGAAAATTGTTTATGGTTGTTGAAGGCATGCATGTTCATAATATTATGTGCTCTGGTGCTTGTAAGATGCTGTGGAAACCAACAAAATGTTTGTTTCTTTTTGCATTAAATTCTATTCTTGGTTGACTTCTTGGGTTAATTGTGATATTGTGGATTAATTTTTCTATGTGGATGCATGTGTGGCCTATCTTAGGTCTATTCCGACATGATGTAGTGTGTTGGATGTTTGAATTGCTTTTTGGAAACTTTTTGTGAATACTTGGAGCCAAAACTTAGTATTTTTTGGTAAATATGAAGTGCATCTAATTAGGCCAACCTAATTGATGCTTGCAGATGAATCAAATATATATATTGGACAGGGTTGAAGATTAAAGGAGTGATTGATGAGGCAGTAGAAAATGCAAAAGTGAGCAAAAATGATGAAGTGTGTTAAGTCAGTGTATTGAGAATCAACAAAACTATATCAACACTTGTTAGGTGCATTATTCTCATTTCATTTTGGCTGTGAAGCCCTTTTTTTTCTGAAATCCTTTTTGTAGGAAATGAGCCTCCTTGTAGGCAGTGAGCCTCCCTGTAAGCAGTGAGCCTCCCTGTAAGCAGTGAGCTTTTGTATTTGGACAGTGAGTCCTTTCAGGGTAGTGAGCCCTTGGTAGTGAGCCTTATATATTCAGTTCTATAACTACTTTATATTGTGAGTTAATCCTCACCGTGGTTTTTCCCTCCTCGAGTTTTCCATGTAAAATCTGGTGTTTAGTGTGTTATTTTACTTTCTATTTTCTGTATCTCATGCTCATGCTTAATAACAGAACATTGTGATTATGGAATTGATATGTGTTGAAGTTTAAGTTGGAATTTTGTGACAACTGATTCACCCCCCCTTAGTTGTCCTACATCTTTTAACAATTAGTATCAGAGCATTGGTTCCTTGGTGAAGAGCTTAACTACTTGAGGAGGATCCTGAAGGTTGATTAGATGGATGATAAAGGAGAGCTTTGAACTGATCTTGAGGATCTTGACAAAGTGGAAAGAGAAAAGAAAGACCTAAAAGAGAATCTTGATGATGCAAATGAATGTTTCTAGAAGCTGAAAGAACAACTGAAGAAATTCAAGGAAAGACATAGAGAAGTAAGTGAGTAGCTAAAACAAGAGATAATTGGACTGAAAGTGTCAGTAGACGAAAATAAAAGAATTGAAGAATGTCTTAATACAATGGTGCAGAATAAATCTGATGAATGCACTAGACTTGTACAGGAGGTAGTAAACCTGAGGATTGAACTGGAGAAGGAAAAAATTTGTGAGAACAATTTCAAATCTAGTTCCGATAAGCTTGGAGAATTGCTTGCTGGACAAAAACCAAGTAAAGACAAAGCTAGTTTGGAAATTGAAGCTGGTGAAAGTTCTAAGGAAAATCATATGACTCAGAACAAAGGGAAGAAGAAGAGAAATTCAAGGAAGTTTGCAAGAAGATAGCCTCTAAGACAACATAATGCACAAAGGTATCCCTCCTTCAATGGTATTTATTTTTCCTGTAATAAATATGGTCACAAAGCAACAAAATGCAATAGTAGGATGAATCAAAATCAGTTTCCTGGCTCTTTCTCTGGACAATGTTTTTCATGCAAGAAGATTGGACATAAGGCTACTGAATGCAGATCTCAGGTGAGAATGATCAGTCAGGAGATGATGAACAGGTTTCATGGAAGTAGAATGAATCAATCCTTTAATGGCTACTGCTACACCTACAACAAATTTGGACACAAAGAAAATCAATGTAGGTCGAGAGGTAATGAAGGTCAAACTAATCAGAAAAGTGTTGTTTGCTATAATTGTAATAAACTTGGAAATATCTCAAAGGTTTGCAGAAGTAAGAAAGGAAAGCAGTTTGCTCCAGTAGAGAAGAATGATCCAGTAAAGAAGATTGAAAAAGTAGAGATAAAACAAGAGATGAATAAGATATGGAAGAAGAAAGAGGAAGAAGAAGAAAAACCTGAAACCACTGATGTGTTTGTGCCCTCATCCATTACAAATGATTTATTCGGTAATTAGACCTAGCATGGTCTTAGGGGGAGCATTATCAGAAAAATTATAAAAACCCCTTATGTATGGCGTGTCAGAGGTTGGCATGAGGATGAAATGTGAAAAATAAGTATTCAAAGGTTTTGGAAAAGGAATCAGAGGAAAACATGTTGGCATGAAAATTTGCAGACCAAATTGGGGTTTTTTGTGTTGGGAAGAATGTTTTTAGCAACTTTTTGATGTTTGCCACATTTAATGCATTTTAGGGTAAACTCGATGGTATATAAGTTGAAATTTGTGAGTATTCTTGATTAATTGTGCATTTGAAGAACTTGAAAGGTGCCCTATAATGATCCTGAAGTGAGCTTGAAGCAATTCTAAAGGGAATTTGAAGAAATTGTCACGGGTAATCTAAAATATTTTCTTAGTTTGCAAAAGGGGAAGAAGAAAAATCAAGAGGTTTCAATTAACAAATTCAAGAAAGTGTAGAAATGAACAGAGAATTGAGTGGTGTCATTCCGCTGAAGCTGAAAGGAGTTGAATTGGATGAATTTGATCATAGAAAGATGAAATAAATAGAACTAGGGTTGAACGAAAAATGAATTATAGAGCATAAAAATCCTAGGTATGGATTTGTGGAGAGAATTTATGTGGTTTGTTGATAAAGAGTTTATTTTGTTCTTGTTGAATCATTTCAAGAATGATAGTATTGTATTGGACAAACCCTACTTAATCTCAAAGGAAGCGATCGAAGTGATTACTGGCTTATGCAGTATTGGGGATCTTCTTGGAAAGAAAACTGTGAAGTACAAAGATGTGGAGGAACTGACTGGAATTAGTAAAGACCCTCGAGCCCTATTGATAAACACTCTTGAGGATTTGGCTGTAAGGTATGTTGCATACGATGTTTCTTACAAAATCTATTTTAGAAATTGTGAAGGTTCGACATCGGCTATTGTTGTTTATATTACACATATGGTGGTTAAGGAGAATAGGAAGTTTGATTTGTGTGGCCTACTGCTTGAGAATATTTCTAAAAAAATTTGTATGTCGGTGGTTGAGGGTTATCCCTTTCGATTTGGATCTTTGATTGTGTGCTTGGTGTTTTAATTTTTGAGCTCCCTATCGGGAAGAGAAAATGTTGTGTGGGAATCCAGTATTCCTATTGGGAAATAAATCTACAGGTACCTAGAAGCATTGGAAGATAATGTAAGTGTGTGCAAATCTTATTTCACATCCTTGAAAGCAAATCTTTGCTCCGGTATGTCAGCACCGAGACAGTTTGAAGTGGGTTCATCCTCCAGTAAAAGAGAATTGGAAGCTGATATTGGTGATTCCCCTCCAGAATCGAAGAAAAGAAAAGCTATAACTGAAGACATCATTGTCTATTCGGAAGAGAAGGAAAAAGAATCTCTGCCTGGATCCGAATTCTCTGATCTAGATGATATCCAAACTATGTTGATTAAAGGAAAATGAAGAAGATTGGTGAGATATGGAATGCAACCTCTCCTGTTTATAGACTGAAAATTGATGACACTCTGGTAAATTATCTACTTCAAAAATGTATTGATGTAACAAGTGTCTCTGGCTCCCTACCAGAAAATTTAGTTGAAATTGTTGAAGAAAGAACGTTACTAGAAGGTCCGAAAGGACATAAGTTTGAAGCCTTGGTTGAAAAGAGATGTACTAAAGAAAAGCTGAGACTATCTGAACTTATTGTGGAAACAAAGAAATGCATTAAAGAAATATCAGATATTTACAAATATTGTCTCTGGTGGCCTGATGTAGTAGATAATTTTAGAAGTAGAATTGAAGCAATTGAATATGAAGTGAACAACATTGGAAAGAACTTTGATATCTTTGAAGACAAAGAAGGGAAACAAAGGCTGAGAGTTGGAGAATTACAAGTTGAACTGATTGTTGTACAAAGACAAAGAGATGATGTGGTGAAGACTTTCTGGCTCCTTAAATAGATTTCTAAGGTCCAATTAGACCATCTTTCCAGAATACTTACTGATGCATAAGATGTTGAAAAATAGTGTTCATATTGGTCATCTTCTTTTACTCTATTGGGCTTATTGGAAAGCATCTACACACGAATGGATTCAGCTACATTCAACTGGCAGAAGTTATGTCCAGTTCTCAAAGAAAGGTACAAGAAAGTGTTTTGGGTGAAGAGTGTCATTTTTACTTGAATCCTGAGTGTTCAATTTTTGTTGTTTTGGTGAAGAAGAAAAGGAAGAGGAAAAATAATTTGAAAAGGATAAAGATTAATTGAATTGTTGTTTGAATTTTTTTGGATGGCCGAAAGTTTTTGAAGAATTGGAATTTTTTTGATGTCACCATGTTTACATCCTGTGGTCGCCCTTTGACATTGATGTCAAAGGGGGAGAGATTGGAGTTGGAGAGTTTTTGGAAGTTGGGAGAGATTGGAGGAAGAACATTTCTTTTAGCACATGTTTCCATCAATGACAAAGGGGGAGATTGTTGGAAGAATGAAGAAGAATGCCTATCTCTACAGATTTGTGTTGTCATTGATGTCACCATGTTGTGGCTACAAGTCTAAGTCAGTTCCTAATCCGGTATTTTGGTCTGGTATCTGAACCAGTATTCGAGCTGCACTCTTTGGTATTCTTATATGCATTCCTCCACAATTGATAGTTACTACTTGCAGTTTTGGAAAATTGTTTATGGTTGTTGAAGGCATGCATGTTTAGAATATTATGTGCTCTGGTGCTCGTATGACCTTGTGGAAACCAACATAATGTTTGTTTCTTTTTGCATTAAAGTCTATTCCTAGCTAACTTCTTGGGTTAATTGTGATATGGTGGATTAATTTTACTATGTAGATGCACATGTGCGACCTATCTTAGGTCTATGCCGACATGATGTAGTGTGCTGGATGTTTGAATTGCTTTTTGGAAATGTTTTGTGAATACTTGGAGCTAACACTTAGTATTTTTTGGTAAATATGAAGTGCATCTAATTAGGCTGACCTAATTGATGCTTGCAGATGAATCAAGTATATATATTAGACAAGGTTGAAGATTAAAGGAGTGATTGATGAGGCAACAAAGAATGCGAAAGTGAGTGAAAATAATGAAGTGTGTTAAGTCAATGTATTGAGAATCAACAGAATTGTATCAACACTTGTTAGGTGCAGTATTCTCAGTTCATTTTGGCTATGAAGCCCTATTTTGTTCAGTAAATCCTTTTTGTAGGCAGTGAGCCTCCCTGTAAGTAGCGAGCTTTTGTATCTGGACAACGAGTCCTTTCAGGGCAATGAGCCCTTGGCAGTGAGCCTTATATAATTAGTTCTAGAACTACTTTATATTATGAGTTAATCCTTACCATGGTTTTTCCCTCCTTGGGTTTTCCACGTAAAATCTAGTGTTTAGTGTGTTATTTTACTTTTTGTTTTTTGTATCTCATGCTCATGCTTAATAACAAAATAGTGTGATTGTGGAATTGATATGTGTTGAAGTTTACGTTGGAATTTTGTGACAACTGATTCACCCCCCCTCTCAGTTGTCCTGCATCTTTTAATAGAAACACGCTTTGTAACAGTACATTTTTCAAAGAAGACACATTTTTGTCTTGTATCTGCTGTAAGAAAATGTTTTCTCAATAAAATTTTAGTATTTCCCTTCTTAATAGCCATTTCATTATGTGAAAATGAATGACTGATTATGTTTTTCTATTTTTTTATATGTTTGAACCTCAATTAAAGCATTGTCTCATTTCCAACACTTATAGGCAGAAATTAGTGAACAAAAATAATTAAATAAACTACCAATTGACTAAATATACTACCAAGTGACAAAAATTAGTGAATAAATATGATTAAATATAATGATTATGCAATTAATAAACAATGTATCAATATACCTACCAGTTGATAGAAATCAGTGAACAAAAATAATTAAATAAACTACCAAATTGATTAAAATGATGATTAAAATTAATGACTAAATACACTACCAATGGACGGAAATCAGTGAATAAAAATGACAAAATAAGTGACCAATTAACAACAATCAATGACTAAATTAATGACTAAATATACCAGTGAATAAAAAAATGACTGAATAAGTGACCGGTTTAAAACAATCAATGACTAAATTAATGACTATACACACTACCGAATTGATCAAATTAACGACTAAATTAACAACCAAATAAATCAATCAAACGACTAAATCAACGACCAAATCGATCAATTAGATGACTAAATCAACGACCAAATCGATCAATCATACGACTAAATTAATGACCAAATCAATCAATCAAATGACTAAAAATGGTTTAGTCATCAATTCGGTCGTGCTATAAATGACTGGCAATAAACTACTACTGGTCACACGACCATGTTTAGTCATTTATAAGCAATTTTTAGTAGTTTTTTTAGTCGTTTATTGTTGTTTCTATACTAGTTATTTCCATAAGGATTTTTGTCCTTATCTCAATCCTAAACCTAGATCCTATCTATCATTTGACACTTTTCATATGATTGCACATCCTTGATCCAAATCCTAATCCTCTCTCAATCTTAGCCATCCATCATCAATCATTTCTAGCCATTGATTTTTCCTCTTTAGACTCTATATCTAGAGGCTTTCATCCTTCATTTTCATACCTAGAATCTATTGTCATACCTACATGCTATCAAAAACCTCTATTTAATCAAACTCATCATCATCACTATCAAATCATATCAAGGTTATGCTAAAACATTGAGCAATCCACATATTGACATCAAAGAGCAAATCCAATGGAATAAGGGTGCACTCCATTTTTTCTCATCAAGGAGAGACGCAAATATTCTAGATTGGAGACCCAAGAGGTATGTTTAATGGGAAAGATAATGTTGCCCTCTATCAATTTTATCAACTCCATTTTCATGAGTGGCTCTAATTTTGGGTCCAATGGCCTTTGTTTTTGCCTCACATTTTAGCATTAGATTCAAGCTCAATAGTGTGTTGGGAAAGCTTGGGGCCAAATCCCTTCAAATCACTGTATTTCCATGAAAAATATCATCATATTCCTGGCATAACTGAATAAAGAAGCCTTTTCTTTAGCTATACATAATTTTCCATACTTTAAAAGTTTGTCTTTGAAAATGCTTACCTATTCATAGTGATCTTTGATTTTCATGCTCACTTTATTCTTTTTCACTTGATCATCAGAATTGAAAAATGATTCCAGTGAGACCAAACCCTTTGACAACTTGTTAGTTTTCAGCTATATAATTTGTTCACCATATTGTTGCTGCAATTTATCTTGGTTAGCAACTGAAAACTCAGCCTCTTCAATTAAAAAAATTGTAATTTGTGTATCACTATCAAACACTTGCCAATGTGTTTGATTATCCAGGATTGAAGGTCTTATCACCACTTTGACATACTGCTACACTTTACTATTGCTGAGATCATTTTGAATATCATATTGTACTCCTATGATAGCCAACCTATCAACATGTTTGTTCTCATTTCTAGGTATGGACAACAAGTTAAAAGCATCCAATTTTTCAATAATATCCCAAATTCTATGCCTATAAGACTTGAGCAAGTCATTTTTGGAGACATTCAAACCTCTTACACGATTCACTATGATTTCACTGTCACCAAATGTACTTGCAAACACTTGATTTTCCTCTTCCTTTCCCACTCCAAACCATGGAAAAGTTCTTCATAATCTGTTGTATTATTAGTGCAACTGAAATTAAATATGAAATCTGAGTGATATCTCACCTGTAGGAGAAATAAGAATTGATCCTCCATCGACACCATTCCTACTCCTTGACCCATCAAAATAGAGCTGTCATAACTCATTCAACTGATGTTCACATTGTTGTTTTTCATCTATTACCAAGTTAGGGAAAACAACATCTTTCTCATGAATCAAATAGATACCCAACCCTGCTTCCTCCATAAGCTTGAACGGATCCCATAAGCTTGAACGGATCAACTTCATAGTTCTCAAGTGCCCACTCATCTAAAAACAAATCAACAATGCCTTATATCCGAATATTGGGCTCTTAAATAACAGGTTGTTCTTTTTGCTTGTGAATGGTAAAATTTGCATTCACAATGCTAGGAATATAAGGCTCTATATGTATTTTGCATTTGGATCTGATTTGATTGTTACCTTGGTTCCATACCTTGTTCTAAAAAGACATGTGTGACCAATCAACAGATAGATAACCAAGTCCTAACTTCACAACAAAGTCTTTGGAAAGACATATCACAAAGTACAATGGTAGATCTATGACATAAATGTCTTGAGGTATGGAAAAATTTGGACAAGCATGCAATATGAGGCTTAAATTCTTAAAAACCCCAATGGTATTGATGGCTGTCCCATCTGATTATACTACTCCTTTGGCAAGAGGCTCATATGATAAACGAAGTTTTCCAACTATTTGTTTGGGCATCACATAACTACTTGCACTTGAATCAATCATGCAATTATGAACAAGTTGCTAGAAAATAATCAAAGATATGTAAAATGGAGGTGGCTTTGTATCTTTGGTTTGTTCTTCAATTTTAATTGGTGGAGTACTAGCAAGTGCAACTCTGGGTTGCTCTCTAGAAGACTCACTTGACAAAGTAACACTAGATAAGGCCTTTTACAACAAGTCCTTTTTCCTAGGAAGTGATATTGAGTCCCACATGTTGACATACCAATATTTTCTTTCTTCATATTGTAGACATCTAAATTTGACCATCCCCGTGTGGTCAAATTTACTCCATATTTCATCTATCTCACACCCGTAGCCATATTAATTAAATAATTTCATTATTTCATTAATATATCATTTTACTAATGTCCCTAAAGTATTTAATTATCTAATTAAATACCTTATCTTATTTCCTCTCAAGATGTTAATTTATTGAACCTTGTCATTTATCCAATGTGAATTAAAATCAATTTTTAATTCACCCTCTTTCTCTCTCCTCTTGTCACATCCTCCATAATTCTTCCTTAATCCTAATTAATCTAATTAATCTATGATTAGGAGGTGCACATTCCTTAATCAAGTTTAGTGTTACATCCTCCATAACTTACACTTGCCCTTAATCTCCTCATTAACCTAATTAATCATTTTCACAATCTTAATTTGCCCTTAATCTCCTCATTAACCTAATTAATCATTTTCACAATCTTAATCCTCGATTAATTTGTTGGAAATATGTGCCTCAAACATTACAGGCTGAAACCTCCATTAGAGCCAAGTTAGTGTGACATCTTCATTGTCTGGTCGACTAGCAGTTTGGAACATCTTGTTTTGAATAGGTCGCTGTGACCTAGTCTCTGTCTTGCCGAATGCTTTCACTGTGGAGCTATCGCTGTGACAAGGAGTATTCGGTATGACCTCTTAGTGCTTGGGAGACCTCTGGCCGACAGGCCATTTAATTGTGAATCGGGGAGACTCTTGGCAACCACGGGATTCGGGATAACTTACAACACTCGGTGAGAAGTCTCAGCAAACAGTGAATGTCTTGCCGACAGGAATACTGCTGAAGTCTTCGCCATAACATAAAGATCTTGGTGTGAGGTCTTAGCGATAAATGAAAGTCATGCCGACGGGGACACACTCGGTAGTCATCGATGTAACACTAAGGCTTCGTTATGAAGTCTAGGCGATATGCAAATGTCTCACCGACGGAGGCTCAAGGGTTGGCTATCGAGGTAACTCAAAGGTCCCAGGAAGACGTCTCAACGAACGTTGAAGGTCTCACCGACATAAACACCTTTTGGGATCTTCGGTATAACTCTTGACGACAAATGAAGCTTTCGGGGTAAGTCCTAGAGCTCGGTGAGAAGTCTTAGTGAGAGTTACATGTCTTGCTGACAACGCTTTATGTTGGAGCCTTCAGGGTAACATATGGAGATCGGTATGATCTCTCGGCGAAGGGCGTATGTCTTGGCGACTGTTGAGGCTTCAGGGTGACAATAGAGATCTCGAAGAAACCTCTTGGCGATATCGGTATGTCTTGTCGACTATCCTTTGGAGCTCGATATGACTTGTGTCTTCAGTATAACCTTTGGTGACTCGCTATGATCTCCTGGTGAAAGCGATAGGTCTGGGCAATTGCTTGATGACTCGGTGTAACACATGAAGCTCGATGGAATGTCTTGGCGATAACTGTGACTCTTGGCGACATGGGTATGAAGGTTATGTGGCATCGACGAGACACTATTAGTGTCTCACTGAGATGCCAACACAGTGCGAATTCTATTGACCGTAAGACCGTCCTATGTGGAGTCTCGTGGACCAATAGGAGAAGCTGATTCTGAACAGTTAGAAGACAATCGATTGTGACAGTTCTATGAGGAAGTTTGACAGACAGGGAACGCCATGGTTATACTCTGAGATTATAGATTGTGATTGGTTGGTTGAATCGACAGATTGTTGAGTGATTGTATTAGTGGATAAATTCTATTATGTAAAGAATGTAACTTGAAGGTTCCTGTACAAGAATGTTCATGGTGAATGTTGCTGTATAATGACACCAGAAAGATAAGTCTGACATTTGTATGTAATCTCCATTACTGTAATACAAAGTGATTTCTCTTGGTGTGGTGGGTTTTTTCTCCCGTAAGAGTTTTCCCACGTATATCTGGTGTTCATGTGTGATTGTCAAATACTCTGTTTCTGTTATTTACTTCATAGTGCATCTTAGTTGAACTGTAATTGAAAAAATTAAAAGTATATCTACATTGTTTCCTGAGGTATTGACATTAGGAGAATTGTTTCCGCATCTGATTTTCCTTACATGTGGTATCAAAGCCTGGCCAGTTGTGTTATCCTTGTGGGTACGTTGGGTTTTTTGAGTCAATTTTGTTCAGTGGGAGTCTTGTAGATTTTGTTATTTATGTTTACAGACTAAGATGGCTAGCACATCTTGAAAGTTTGAAATAGAGAAGTTCAATGGCAGTAACTTTGAGTTGTGGAAACTCAAGATGGAGGATCTTCTAGTTGATCATGATCTGTGGCTTGCAGTGTCTGGAACTAAACCTACATGCATGAAGCAAGAAGATTGGGACCTTGCAGATAGGAAGCCTAAGGGGCTGATAAGGCTCTGTTTGGTAGACTTAGTGCTTCTGAATGTGCATGAGGAGAAGACTGCCTCTTCTTTGTGGAAGAGATTGGCGTCTATTTATCAAGGGAAGTCCTTGGTGAATAAACTGTTCCTGAGGAAGAAGCAATATTCTTTGAGAATGCAGGAAGGAGGGTCTATGGCTGATCATTTGAATGCATTTAATATGCTAATTGCTCAATTGACATCTGTTGGTGTGAAGACCAAAGAAGAGGATTATTGTATGCTTCTATTGTGTTCTTTTCTAGACTCATGGGATCATCTGGTGATGGCAATTGGGAGTACAACATCTAGTTTCAAGATGGAAGATGTTGTTGCATCTTTGCTGACAGAAGAGATGAGAAGGAAATCTTCTGAGATGGAAAAGGAAGCTCTTGCTATCAGAGGAAGACCGAAAGAGAAAGGCAAGAAGAAGGACAAGAAGTCCAAATCGAAATTAGAGGGGAGATCAAAGTCTCCTGGAAAGAAGTCCAAGGTGAAGTGATAGAACTGTGGGCAACCTGGTCATGTCCGAAAGGATTGTAAAGAGGAGAAAAAGAAGAAGGGATCTTCCGATAATGGTTCTTCTCATAGTGATGGTGACACCTTCATTGCAACCTTGGCTACTCAGGCATCAAATGATGTCTGGCTGATTGATTCTGGAGCATCTTTCCACATGACATCTCACAGAGAATGGTTCACGAAGTATGAAGAATACAATGGTGGAAAGGTGTACTTGGCAAGTGATTCAACTTTAGAGATTGTTGGTCGTGGAAGAGTCAGAATACAATTCCCCGATGGTAGAGTGAAGGGAATCAATAATGTAATGCACATACCAGGTCTGGCTCGAAATCTATTGTTTGTAAGTATGCTAAATGATATTGGTGTACAAGTTACGTTCTCTGGAAATGGCTGCAAGATGACTAGAGGTTCAATGGTCCTGGCTAGAGGTGCTCGAATTGGTACCCTGTACAAGCTGGATGCACAGGCTATTCAATGTAACAGTGTCTCTGGAAAGTCACTGAAAGCTGCTCATGGAGGTAAAGAGGGAAATATCCCTAATTTTGTAAACTCTATGGAAGTAAAACTTCCTGCAGAGAAGACTATGCTTTGGCATCATAGGTTAGGCCACATAGGAGAAAAAGGTTTAAAAACCTTGAAGAATAAAAATCTGGTTGAGGGGCTCAAAGATTGTAATCTTGAATTTGAATTCTGTGAACACTGTATATATGGAAAGCAACACCGTGTTTCATTTTATTCAAGTCCTCATAAATCTTCTAGTTTGTTAGACTATATTCATTCGGATGTGTTTGGTCCAGTAGATGTTCTTTCTTTGTCTAAATCAAGATACTACGTGTCATTCATTGATGATTATTCAAGAAGAGCATTTGTTTATTTTTTGAAAAGTAAATCAAAAGTGTTCAGTCGATTTAAGGAATTTAAGAACCTTTTTGAAAATCAAACTGGTAGAAAAATAAAATGCTTAAGGACTGATAATGGCGGTGAATTCTGTTTTGATGAATTTGAAAGATATTGTAAAGACCATGGAATTAAAAGACACAAGACTACACCTTATACTCCACAACAGAATGGAGTTGCAGAAAGGTTCAATAGGATAGTGATGGAGAGAGCACGAAGTATGCTCAGTAGTGCTGGCTTGGAGGAGAAATTCTGGGCTGAGGTTGTATCTACTGCATGTTATCTAATTAATCGTTCTCCAAATTCTGCTCTTGTTGAGAAAACACCCTTGGAAGTGTGGTCTAGTGAGAAGCCCTCACTTAGACATGTTTGTGTTTTTGGCTGTGAGGCATATGTTCATGTGCCGGATGTGGAAAGATCTAAATTGGAGAACAAGGCTGTCAAATGTATTTTTATTGGCTATAGTGCTGTCATAAAGGGATACAAGCTTTGGAATCCTGATACGAAGAAGGTTCTGTACAGCAAAAGCGTAATCTTTTGTGAGCTGAAACCTTCCACTTTAGATCTGCAGTCAGAGACAAAGTCAAATAACAATAAGGATGTACCATTAATTCCTCCTACACCAGAGAAAGAGGAATTGAGAATTCAAAATGTACCTGAAACTGAGGAGATCTCAAGCAATTTGGAAAGTTATGAAGATGAAGAACCTCAGCCTCAACAAGTGAGGAGGTCAACCCGTGAAAGAAAACAACCATATAGGTATGGGTTCTCATTGATTGATTCTACTTGTGCCTATGCTTTGATTTCTAGTACTGATGAGCCTAGGACTGTGAAAGAGGCATTTAAAATGTATGATTTAGATTCTTGGTTGGAAGCCATGAACGAAGAGATGGCATCATTGGATAAAAATGAAACTTGGAGTTTAGTGCCCTTGCCTGAGGGCAGAAAACCTGTGGGCTGTAAATGGGTATTTAAGAAAAATATTGGTCTGGATGGCAGTGTAGAAAAGTATAAGGCAAGACTAGTTGCAAAGGGTTATTCCCAGGTAGAGGGAATCGATTATGGGGAAATATTTTCTCCTGTAGAAAAGTTGAAATCTATTAGGTTTCTTTTGTCACTTGCAACAACATATGACTTAGAAGTAGAACAGATGGATGTGAAGACAACATTTCTTCATGGTGATCTTGAAGAAGAAATCTATATGTCTCAGCCTGAGCACTTTGTTGAGAAAGGTAAATAAAAACTGGTATGCAAATTAAAGAAGTCTATGTATGGGTTAAAGCAGTCACCTAGAATGTGGTACCAAAAATTTGATACTTTTGTATTGTCTTTGGGATTTGTAAGATCAAAATCTGATCACTGCGTATATTATAAAGCTGAAGGTGATCAAGTTCTTGTTATTGCTCTTTATGTTGATGACATGCTGTTCATAGGAAATAGCAAGCTAATGATTTCTGATCTTAAGTCTCAGTTGTCTGCTAAGTTTGAATTGAAGGATCTTGGTGCAAAAAGGTATATTCTGAGGATGGAGATAACCAGGGACATGAAGAATAGAAAGCTTTGGCTCAGTCAGAGTAAGTATGTCAAGACTATTCTTGAGAGATTTTATATGAATGATTGCAAACAGCTAGTGGTTCCAGTCATGCAGGGAACGAAGCTATCTGTTGAGGACTGTCCAAAATCTCCTACTGAGATGGAAGACATGACTAGTGTACCCTATGCTAGTGCGGTTGGTAGTCTCATGTATGCAATGGTCTGTACAAGGCCAGGCATTACCTAAGCAGTGGGAGTACTTAGTCGATTTATGTCTAATCCACGAAGAATGCATTGGGATGTTGTGAAGAGAGTGTTTAGATATTTGAAGGGAACTTTAGATTTTGCTTTGTGTTACCATGGGAACTTGGTTGAATCATAGAGGACTCTCAGTATTCGAGGCTATGTGGATTCTGATTGGGTAGGGGACATTGAGAGCAGGAGATCCACTAGTGGATACATTTTCATGATGAATGGTGGTGCAGTGAGTTGGATGAGCAAGCGACAGGCTATAGTCGCTTTGTCCACTACGGAGGCTGAATACATGGCAGCTACTCATGCTTGTAAAGAAGTTGTATGGTTGAAACGTTTGTCTTCTAACATTGGTTTTGATGCAGGGGAAATAACTATTTTCTGTGACAGTCAGAGTGCAATTTGTCTAGCAAAGAACCCTAGTTTCCATGCCAGGATGAAAAATATTGATGTACAGTACCACTTTGTACGAGATATGGTGGAGGATGGAAAGGTCAGTTTGGAAAAAGGTTGATACTCTGGAGAATGTTGCAGATTCATTGATGAAGCCACTGAGCACAGACAAGTTCAAGTGGTGTGCCAGTTCAATGGGCCTTAGTGCCCATGTTTTTCAGTAAATTATGTTGTACTCTAGAGGTGCCTGTATGATCTTCATCAAGTGGGAGATTGTTGGAAATATGTGCCTCAAAAATTACAGGCTGAAACCTCCATTAGAGCCAAGTCGGTGTGACATCTTCATTGTCTGGCCGACTAGCAGTTTGGAACATCTTGTTTTGAACAGGTCGCTGTGACCTAGCCTCTATCTTGCCGAATGCTTTCACTGTGGAGCTATCGCTGTGACAAGGAGTATTCGGTATGACCTCTTAGCGCTCAGGAGACCTCTGGCCGACAGGCCATTCAATCGTGAATCAGGGAGACTCTTGGCGACCACGGGCTTCGGGATAACTTACAACACTTGGTGAGAAGTCTTAGCGAACAATGAATGTCTTGCCAACAGGAATACTGCTGAAGTCTTCACTGTAACATAAAGATCCCAATGTGAGGTCTTAGCGATAGATGAAAGTCATGCCGACGGGGACACACTCGGGAGTCATCGATGTAACACTAAGGCTTCGTTATGAAGTTTGGGAAATATGCAAATGTCTCACCGATGGAGGCTCGAGGGTTGGTTATTGGGGTAACTCAAAGTTCCCAGGAAGACGTCTCAGTGAACGTTGAAGGTCTCACTAACAGAAACACCTTTTGGGATCTTCGGTATAACTCTTGACGACAAATGAAGCTTTTGGGGTAAGTCCTAGAGCTCAGTGAGAAGTCTTAGCAAGAGTTACATGTCTCACCGACAACACTTTATGTTGGAGTCTTCAGGGTAACATATGGAGATCGATATGATCTCTCGGCGAAGGGCATATGTCTTGGCGACTGTTGAGGCTTCGGGGTGACAATAGAGATCTTGAAGAAACCTCTTGGCGATATCAGTATGTCTTGTCGACTATCCTTTGGAGCTTGATATGACTTGTGTCTTTGGTATAACCTTTGGTGACTCACTATGATCTCCTGGCGAAAGCGATAGGTCTGGGCGACTGCTTGATGACTCAGTGTAACACATGAAGCTTGATGGAACGTCTTGGCGATAACTGTGACTCTTGGCGACATCGGTACAAAGGTTATGTGGCATCGGCGAGACACTATTAGTGTCTCACCGAGATGCCAACACAGTGCGAATTATGTTGACCATAAGACCGTCCTATGTGGAGTCTCATGGACCAATAGGAGAAGCCAAATCTGAATAGTTGGAAGACAATCGGTTGTGACAGTTTTATGAGGAAGTTTGACAGACAGGGAATGCCATGGTTATACTCTAAGATTACAAATTGTGATCGGTTGGTTGAATCGACAGATTGTTGAGTGATTGTATCATTGGATGAATTCTATTCTATAAAGACTGTAACTCGAAGGTTCCTATACAAGAATGTTCATGGTGAATGCTGCTGTATAATGACACCAGAAAGATAAGTCTGGCATTTGTATGTAATCTCCATTATTGTAATACAAAGTGATTTCTCTTGGTGTGGTGGGTTTTTTCTTCCGTAAGGGTTTTCCCATGTATATCTTGTGTTCATGTGTGATTGTCAAATACTCTGTTTCTGTTATTTACTTCATAGTGCATCTTAGTTGAACTGTTATTGAAAAAATTAAAAGTATATCTACATTCTTTCCTGAGGTATTGATGTTAGGAGAATTGTTTCCGCATCTGATTTTCCTTACATAATTATCCCTTAACCTCATCTAATGCCAATTATGGCATGTACCTTGTTCAACCCCTTCATTAAAGCTTTCTCAATTTGGAGAAGCTATCTCCCCTTTCTAAGGAATTTTTAATTCCTATTTAACATTCTCATGTGCCCATTTGGAATTTTAAATTTCAAAATATTCCCCCTAGGTTTCTTGAAGGACTAAAAGGAATTTTTAAATTAAAGTTTGTCTCATTCCAAGAAGGATTATTGAGGAATTTTCAATTCCTCGCTTTTCGTGCATCCTTCCATCATTTGGGAGAATGAGACAAGCCACCTGTTTTCCCCCTTTCCCAAGGTACTTGAAATTCCCTCACTTGGCCTCCACTTCATCTCCCTAGGATGACAAATGTCATCGTCTCAAGAGTTTACCCTTGGATGCAATCCCTAGATTGAATCCTAGCATCCATTTGATCTCCCCTCTATTGACTAAGGAGAAACACTTAGTCATTTTTCACTTCATGCATTCAAGTCTTCAAGCTCACACACTAGCCTTCAATCACACATTACACTCATTTTGCCTCCATTTTTGCATAAAAAACCCACCACAATCCATTATCTACACCAATTTTGCATCCAAAATCATGTTTGCCTAAGGTACATTATGTTATCCAAATCTCAAGAGGAGCACACAATTGAAGCAAATCAAGGGCCAACAAAGCATCAAATTTAGATAAGGTAAAGCTTCTTGTTTATCTTCATTTTCTTGTTTAAATTTTAACTATTTGCCCAATATGAGTGTTTGCATTATTTTTTTTCTTTTGCATTGGTTTTCTTGCATTTATAATAGATTAAAACACTACACACAAGGATATCATGCACCCAATTACCTTCTTCAAACAAGAAACATGAAAAATTGGATATGTCTTTGTTGTTGGTGGCAATTGCATCTCATACCTGACACCACCTATCTTTTTCATGATTTGGTATGGGCCAAATACTTTGGAGACAACTTGTTGGTATTTTTCTATTACTTCAGTGACATTTTTTTAGAAGGTTGCAATCTCAACAAGACCCGATCCCCAACTTCAAAACTTCTTTCACTATGGTGTTGGTCCACTTGCTACTTCATTCAATTTTGTTCCATGACTAAATTCTCCTTGATTCTTGAGAGTACTTGTTATTGATGAAACAAGTGGTCCTCCACTGCCTAAAATCTTTGCCACACCTTCAATGATGATGTGATGAAAGGAGGATGATGTCCATATAGCTCTATAAATGGAGACATTCTTGATGAACTATGAAAGAAAGTGTTATACAACCATTCTACTAGTGGTATCCAATCTACCCATTGATATTGTTTATCTGAAGTGAAACAACGTAGAGATCCTTCCATAAACTTATTAACAACCTCAATTTTACCATCATATTAAGGTTGGTATGAAGAATTATGAACCAATTAAGTACCTAAAAATGAGAATAAATCTGTCCAAAAGTGACTACTAAAGATAGAATCATGATCACTAACAATAACCTTAGTTGTACCATGTAGATTTTGTATATTCTCCAAAAAAAAAATTCCACTATACTTGCTATAAAAGGATGTGATAATCTACCATAGATAATTTAATTCTAGGAAATTTTCAAAATGACTAACAATAATGTTGTATGCCATCAAGACCTGAAACTTAAGATTTGGATATAGATAACAATTTAGATGAGTTTCCAACTTTTTTTTGATGAAATTATGAGTACTACGTGAGTTGATCAACATTGTTGCTTTTTGTTCCGGTGTAGGAGATGCTTCAAAACCGGACACGCTGCTGCACATTGTGGTTTTTGTTATCGCGGAATCTAGCAACGCTCGTTCCATGGATAACCCCCCTACGAAACTTGTCTGTTTCCTAGGATTCGTGAAGTTCAAGTACGCACAACGGGGTGATTTTTGAGTCACCTCGAAGTGCATTCCCAAGTCTCGAATAGTCAATTTGAGCATTCCACCTTGTTCTCCTCGCAAATACCTTCGAAACGAGATCTTTCGCGACATTCCACTGTTAATACTTTGCAAATTACGGAAGATGCAGTAGCACTGAAAAAGTGCGCCCCTGCAGGGAAAATCCAAAATTTGGCTAAGTCTGGAAATGTAAGGGCGCTAAAATTTAGCGCCCCTGCATGAAGTGAAAATTCCAAAAAAATGCAAGAGCGCTAAATTTTAGCGCCATTACATTTTTTCTCAACACTTAAACTTTTTTCATTCCTCTGGCACGTTTCTTCACAATTTTGCATTTTTCGTCAATCGTGCCACTTTTCGTGCCTAAATTTATTGCACGACTTGAGTTAGGTTTTTAATTTTCATTTTGCAACTTAAGTGAATGAATTCATCTCTCATTTGAGTTGTTCACTTTTTATTTTCCCCTCTCCTCTTGCTGTGCGGATTTCTTTCCAACTACAAGTTCGCGTTTTGGAGATTTCACCATTGTTTCAACATCCTTCGCGTTTTGCTCTGGTAAGTTTTTCGTTTGGTTTTGTCTTCACTCTTGTCATTTGTATATGATCTTTGTACATTCGCGTTTTGATCTCTTCATTCACGTTTTTATTTCATTCGTTTTTTCTATTCGTGTCTTCCTTCATTCGCGTTTTCCCACACGTTTATGCAATGGAACCTTCATTCATGGTTTTGAATTCGCGTTCTCCTCTGTGCGTGTTCTTTTAGTGCTCATTCCTTCTTTTCTTTTCTTTTCTCTAAACCCTACGCATTCTTCTATCCGCTAACTATGGTCGATGTTCTGTGGGCACTTGTATCTATCCAACGTATCCATGTTGTCTCTCTCTATGCGTTTTGGTGAACGTTGAAGAGATCTGTTATTGTGAAAAAAGAATTCCCTTAATATTGGGAGGCGTATGTAATAGGATGAAAGCAAACTCAAGCTCTCATGATTCAAACAAATTTCCATCTCCAAGCCTGAGCGCTATCGCCATTCCCTCTTGCATCTACATCTCAAAACATTCAAGAAAAAGCAGAGGCGCTGAATTTTAGCGCTAGAACATTTTTGAGAAAATGAGAAATTACCTAACACTGTAAGATGTAAGGGCGCTAAAATTTAGCGCCCTTGCATCAAAATCATCTTTCACCAAAAAGCTAAAGCGCTGAATACTAGCGCCATGACATCAGAAGAATGTCATAAAATTGCCTAACACAAAAAATGTAAGGGCGCTAAAATTTAGCGCCCTTACACCAAAAGCAATTTCTCAGAATGTAAGGGCGCTGAATTTTAGCGCCCTTACACTTTTTGCAACTTTTTCCAGACCTTTCCAAATGCACCCCATTTTTGACCAGTGCATCCTTGAGCTTCATTTTTCCGCATTCGTGCATCGTTTTGCGTGCCTCGCCATCATCTCCATGCTTTTCCACCCTCGTGCTCGTTTCACGCTTTCCCATGTTTCCTAACAAATTGGTGTTTGTTCTGGCTAGACGGATTGCAGTCTACTCTCAGAGATCGTCCAGTTAAGAGTGCTCAGTGTTCCAGTTTCTTTTGATGACTGCAACGAAACCTCCTTCTTCGAAAGCAAAAAGCAAGATGAAGTACAAATATCAAGGCGTCTATCCGCCAACTATGGTACTTTCGAAAGTTGAAGAAATAAAGGATACAAAAGTTGGCCATCAAGATTTGGTTGACTTTGCAAAGTTGACAGAGACGAAGCCTCTTCCTGATTCAATGAGGGCAATAGTACACAGTAATCTACACTTGGTGGCAATGTTCCCCACAACTGCACACAATACTGAGTTCGTTCTTCAAGTTGCGTCTCATTACATTCGAGAAAGCAGAAGTGTGATCGACTCTTCCGGACATGAGATTCTAAGACTCGACCCCAATTTCTTTGACATCGTTTTCAAGGTTCGTCACATGGACAAATATATTGACATTTCTATATCAAAAGCACAGGAGATTTTCGATGCTGATCCTAATAAAGCCAAACAGTTGATAAATACTCAATGGCTTAAAAAGCCTAGATCGTCTATTTCCAGATGGCCGAAAGGACTCCTGAGAAGTGACTTCAAAGATGACGTCAAGGATATGATCACGTTTCTGAGCAGAGTGAAAGGTTTGCCGGAATCATCCACCTTTCACGATTGGATGTATGAATACATCAGGATCATAAGGAGGCAGAAAGTGCATATTGACTGGGGTAAACAAATCAGTGATGAGATGCACGAACAGTTGATCAATGCTCCTTCTACATTGAAGTTCTAGATGACTTCTTACCTGGTGTACGCAGCAGCTGTGATGAGACAATTCCCAGGTCTATCTACAAAGGGGAATCGAATGATGGTGCCTATGTACAGATATTTCTATCAGTTGGAGCTAAAGGAAAGCTTTCATCATTTCAGACGGGTCACTGATGCTTTCTTTGCGCCCTTACTCTTCAACTTTGATCCATCCTTGGAAAGAAGAAGAGTGTCTGATGAGGCTTATAAGGTGGTAAGTAAAGTTGGATGTATTTTTCTTCAATTCCCAATGTTTACTTACTTGAGAGTAGGTTGTTACACCGGTTGTCCCTACATGCTACCACGTTATCCTTCGGATAAGTGGGTTCTCATGGAAACATCACGGGCGGTGATGTCCGGTCACCGAGAAAGAGCGAAGAAGCAACCCTGGCGTGGATTCAAGTTCCCGACCATCGGCGGATATATATCGGTTGCACAAAAGGCTAAGTCGTCTGTTGAGATGTAGATCATGACCATCAAAACCTACAGTATAGGTTTGATTTTGACCTCTGAGATATCGGGGAAAGAAGTTGCAAAGGTCACCAACAGTCACCGTTTAAAGACATCACGGGCAGATGCGAGATAGAAGAAGCCATTGAAAGATGGACTATGCCGGTGTAGCCAGTTCAACCGTCGAGAGATCTTGGTATCGCTGACCTACCAGAGGATTTTGAGGATCCGGGTGATATCATGAACGCTGTCTATGATGAGCAAGGCGTTGCTAAGAGGCCGTTGCCTGCAATACAGTGGTCTAGGAAAGAGGTCACCAGCATGAGAGAAAGGTTGAGACCAATCCTAGCCAATACAGAAGAATGGTTACACAAACATGGTTATGCAATGAAAAGTTTCAGGACAGACTCAGAAGGAGAAGAGTCTGAGGCAGAAGCACGCCAACAGCAAGAACTTCGCGACAAAAACAAGTCAGCGGCCGTTCCCACTTCTTCGTGGAGAGGCCCTAGGATCAAGTTCACTGTTGGTAAGAAAGATACCCAGGCTGTCCAAGAGACAGAAATGACGGAATCTCACCCATCTCGCTCTAAGGGTAAAAAGCCCATTTTAGAGGAGATAGATTCCGATGAAGAAGATACTTCAAGCGACCAACCCGCTGAAGATGAAGATTCAGCAGAAGCAGACTCCGATGCCGAAGAGGTTTCTGAAAGCGGGCAAGAGTCTGATGAAGATTCTGAAGAAGGATCTGAAGGTGACTTCGAAGGTGAACCAGAATCGGAGAGGCAAGAGGGTGATCAACAGGAACCCGAGCATGATGAAGAAATAACTACTTCTCCTCCCGAGAACGTAGTTGAGGAAATTCACAGAACATCATCGCCCGTGACTTCAAACGTTCCTCATACCCCCTTTGAGTCAAGAATTCCTTCACCTCCTGCTCCCTCGTCACCTATTCCTACCACGAGCATTCCTGCAGCCGAGATATTCCCTATCCCTGCAGCATCAACCCAGCTTGATACTCCATCAGTCACAAGCATTCATACGGTTGATATACTG
>VDFB02343393.1:500684-608367 GCA_007258455.2 Sequoia sempervirens | reverse complement strand
GAGATTTGTCCATCTCCGACCATGAATCTTCATCAGAGGATGAAGTCTTGGATTTTGACACTGTTCCAATTGGTGATTCCAACGGTGTCTGGCTGCTCGAGTTCGATGGTAGCTGCTCTTCGACCGGTTCTGGAGCAGGAATGGTTTTCATTTCGCCATCAGGGAAGTTTTTCCCTTTCTCCTTCAAGCTGCAGTTTGATAACACCAATAACACCGCCGAGTATGAAGCCCTGTTACTGGGAATGCAAGTTGCATTGAAGAAGGGTATAAAAAACCTTCATGCGCAAGGTGATGCCGAGTTGATAGTATGTCAAGTGAGAAATCTCTATCAAACAAAGAATGAAAGACTCAGGCATTACCGCAATCTAGTATGGGATTCCATTGAGGAATTCGAGGCTTTCGATATCTCCGTTGTTCCTAGAGAATACAATACTAGAGCTGATTCTCTTGCGATCTCCGCCACGCTCTTGGTACCACACAAGGACTTTCAAGTTTCTACCTACACCATAGAGTTGGTTTTCCGCCCAAGTGTACCTGACAATTCAGAAAACTGGCAGATTTTCAACGACGACCATCAAATTATCGCCTTCCTTGAGAAAGCTGAGAATTTCGATGAATTGTACTTTGAAGGCAGTGATTCTCCACTTCGAGAATCCGTGACCGATCTAGATCCTATCACGGGTGAGGAATATCTCCAACTCAAAGGGAATAAGATCCCTAAAGGATTGGTATCCTTGGAGAAACTTTTTGACAAACATGATCGCCACGTCAAGAAACAACTCTCAGATTCTGACTCATCTAATGAGGTTGAACAGATAAATTTGGGAACTGAGGCCGATCCTAAGATGGTCAACATTGGAAAATGTTGCACGACCGAAGAAAGAAGACAGTTTGCTCAACTACTGCAGGAATACATCGACGTCTTGGCGTATTCGTATGACGATCTAAAGTCATTTCGGCCCAAGGAAGTGCAACATGACATTCCTCTCAAGGTTGGTGCTTTACCTTACAAACAAAAGCAGAGGCAGTACAATCCCAAGATTTCTGGAACGATTTTAGCTGAAGTTCAAAAGATGCTGAATGCGTGGATAATTTTCCCTATCCATCATTCAACATGGATAGCCAATATCGTCCCTGTTCGTAAGAAGAATGGTGAAATCCGCATTTGTGTAGATCTCAGAAATCTAAATCAATTGTCTCTCAAAGACAATTACCCACTTCCAGTGATGGATCAAGTTCTACAAAACGTAACTGGATCCGAGATGCTCTCCATGCTAGACGGATTTTCCGGTTACAATCAAATTGAAGTGAATTCAAGCGATCAACACAAAACCGCTTTCACAACGCCTTGGGGAACCTTTGCGTATCGTAGGATGCCGTTTGGTTTGATCAATGCCGGCGCTACATTCCAACGTGCCATGGATCTTGCTTTCCGTGACATAATGGGTAAGTTCATTGTGGTGTATCTTGACGATCTTACAGTGTTCTCCAAGCAACGCCATGAGCATTTCTATCATTTGAGACAAACTCTGGAGAGGTGCCGTCAGCACGGCATTTCCCTCAATCCCAAAAAGTCAACTTTTGGGGTGACAGAAGGTAAACTTCTTGGTCATGTAGTATCTGCTGAAGGAATTAAGATTGACTCAGAAAGAGTCAATGGAATCAAGTCACTCATTTTGCCATCAAGCAAGAAAGCCGTTCATTCCTTTTTCGGCAAGGTGAACTTCTTGAGAAGATTTCTTCCAGACTTTGCTGAAAAGACTCGTCACATTGTGAACATGATGAAGGTTAATGCCACGTTTCATTGGACGGCGGAAGGAAAAGCAGCGTTCGATGACATCAAGGAGGCCATCGCTCATGCACCCATATTGGTTTGCCCTAATTACACCAAGGAGTTTGTGATGTACAGTTATGCTTCCGAGCATACGCTATCAGCAATCTTGGTGCAGGAAAATGATGAGGGTTTTGAATCCCCCATTGCATTCATGAGTTGTCCTCTAAAGAATTACGAGTTGAAATATTCTCAGATGGAAAAGCACGCTTTCGCAGTGGTGAAAGCCGTCAAGCATTTCCGGTTCTACATTCTGGGCAGTCATGTCAAAGTCCTCGTTCCAGATTCGACTGTCAAGTCTATCCTCACACAACAGGAATTTGGAACGAAAAGAGGAAACTGGATTGCTAAGATTCAGGAATATGATCTAGAGATAAAGCCTACTAAGCTGATACGTGGACGTGGCCTTTGTCAGCTCATTGCAGAAAACAATCCAGGCGAAGAGATTCCGGAAGATGAGGAGGTCTCAGATGAAGAGGTTGATCCTAGTACACTTCCTATGGTACTATTCGTTAGCACCACTGATGAATGGTTTTCCAACATAGCTCACTTCCTGACATACGGAGAATGTCCTAATCACCTAACTCCGAAAGAAAAAAGGACCGTCAAGCTAAAGTCAGCTAATTTCGTCTTGTGGGATAGCGGCTTGTATAAGCGTGCAATGGATGGAACATTTCTCAGGTGTGTTGATAAAGAGCAACAGCAAAAGTTGCTGAAATCTTACCATGATTTGGCATGTGGTGGGCATTTTTCAGCGCCAGTAACCGCTCACAAAATCCTGAGAGCAAAGTATTACTGGCCTACACTCTTTCAGGACACGTACTCTTGGGTGCGTAAGTGTGAATTGTGCCAACAATTTGTTGGCCGTCCAAAATTGGCATCTTTGCCGTTAAAACCTGTCGTGATTGATGAACCTTTCCAACAATGGGGCATTGATTTCATAGGTGCAGTGAATCCATCGTCAAGTGTTGGACACGTCTATGTTTTGACGGCTACAGACTATTTCACCAAATGGGTGGAAGCAATACCTACCAAGCGTGCTACTTCAGAAGTAGTGTGCAATTTCTTAAAAGAGAATATTATTTCCAGGTTCGGTGTGCCGAACAAGATTGTTGCGGACAACGCTTCTGCTTTCTCGTCAAATGAGATCACGAAGTTTTGTTTCGAGCATGGTATCACTTTGTCACATTCTTCCGACTATTATCCGCAGGGTAATGGTCAAGCGGAATCTAGTAACAAGAATCTGGTAACTATAATCCGCAAGCTGGTGGACGAGAATCAACGTTTGTGGCACAAGGCTTTGTTTGACGCTTTGTGGGCAGACAGAATAACTCCGAAGCGAGCAATCGGCATGTCTCCTTTTCAGCTTTTGTATGGTTTGAATGCCGAGATTCCTATAACTTTGGAACTACCAGCCCTCAAGTTGGCTAAGGCCATTGAGGATGAGACGTTTGACAATTCTGTCGACAAGCGCATCATGTATCTCTCCGAATTGGAAGAGAATCGAGTTCAGGTGGCTGACCGCATTGCGGAACACCAGGATCAAGTGAAGAAGTTGTTCGACAAGAAGGCCAAGTCTCGAGAATTTCAAGTTGGTGACCTCGTCCTCCTATGGGACAAAAGGAGAGAGCCAAAAGGTATGCACGGGAAATTTGATTCGCTATGGACTGGACCTTTCCAAATACATCGGTTGCATGGTGAAAACAGTTTCTTGTTAGCATACGGAGATGGAACGCCATTTGCCCTTCCTCACAGTGGGCAACATCTCAAGCACTTTACGCAGTAAAGGAGTCGGCGTTGGTATGTAAATACTTTTTATTTTTTAAGTCCTTTCGAGTCTTTGTGTTTTGTTTTTGTCATCGTCGTCACCTGACTCCAAGCCCAATGGATGGATAAAGGCACTTGAATTCTGGATTTCTTCTCCCTTCGTTCTTTTCTAAAGAACAACCGAAGGAAGATCCCCAGCAGGAGCCAGCTGTTATCGCGGAATCTAGCAGCGCTCGTTCCACGGATAACCCCCCTATGAAACTTGTCCGTTTCCTAGGATTCGTGAAGTTCAAGTACGCACAACGGGGTGATTTTTGAGTCACCTCAAAGTGCGTTCCCAAGTCTCGAATAGTCAATTCGAGCATTCCACCTTGTTCTCCTCGCAAAGACCTTCGAAACGAGATCTTTCGCGACATTCCACTGTTAATACTTTGCAAATTACGGAAGATGCAGTAGCACTGAAAAAGTGCGCCCCTGCAGGGAAAATCCAAAATTTGGCTAAGTCTGGAAATGTAAGGGCGCTAAAATTTAGCGCCCCTGCATGAAGTGAAAATTCCAAAAAAATGCAAGAGCGCTAAATTTTAGCGCCATTACATTTTTTCTCAACACTTAAACTTTTTTCATTCCTCTGGCACGTTTCTTCACAATTTCACGTTTTTCGTCAATCGTGCCACTTTTCGTGCCTAAATTTATTGCATGACTTGAGTTAGGTTTTTAATTTTCATTTTGCAACTTAAGTGAATGAATTCATCTCTCATTTGAGTTGTTCACTTTTTATTTTCCCCTCTCCTCTTGCTGTGCGGATTTCTTTCCAACTACAAGTTCGCGTTTTGGAGATTTCACCATTGTTTCAACATCCTTCGCGTTTTGCTCTGGTAAGTTTTTCGTTTGGTTTTGTCTTCACTCTTGTCATTTGTATATGATCTTTGTACATTCGCGTTTTGATCTCTTCATTCACGTTTTTATTTCATTCGTTTTTTCTATTCGTGTCTTCCTTCATTCGCGTTTTCCCACACGTTTATGCAATGGAACCTTCATTCATGGTTTTGAATTCGCGTTCTCCTCTGTGCGTGTTCTTTTAGTGCTCATTCCTTCTTTTCTTTTCTTTTCTCTAAACCCTACGCATTCTTCTATCCACTAACTATGGTCGATGTTCTGTGGGCACTTGTATCTATCCAACGTATCCATGTTGTCTCTCTCTATGCGTTTTGGTGAACGTTGAAGAGATCTGTTATTGTGAAAAAAGAATTCCCTTAATATTGGGAGGCGTATGTAATAGGATGAAAGCAAACTCAAGCTCTCATGATTCAAACAAATTTCCATCTCCAAGCCTGAGCGCTATCGCCATTCCCTCTTGCATCTACATCTCAAAACTTTCAAGAAAAAGCAGAGGCACTGAATTTTAGCGCTAGAACATTTTTGAGAAAATGAGAAATTACCTAACACTGTAAGATGTAAGGGCGCTAAAATTTAGCGCCCTTGCATCAAAATCATCTTTCACCAAAAAGCTAAAGCGCTGAATACTAGCGCCATGACATCAGAAGAATTTCATAAAATTTCCTAACACAAAAAGTGTAAGGGCGCTAAAATTTAGCGCCCTTACACCAAAAGCAATTTCTCAGAATGTAAGGGCGCTAAATTTTAGCGCCCTTACACTTTTTGTAGCCTTTTTCCAGACCTTTCCAAATGCACCCCATTTTTTACCAGTGCATCCTTGAGCTTCATTTTTCCGCATTCATGCATTGTTTTGCGTGCCTCGCCATCATCTCCATGCTTTTCCACCCTCGTGCTCGTTTCACGCTTTCCCATGTTTCCTAACAAATTGGTGTTTGTTCTGGCTAGACGGATTGCAGTCTACTCTCAGAGATCGTCCAGTTAAGAGTGCTCAGTGTTCCAGTTTCTTTTGATGATTGCAACGAAACCTCCTTCTTCTTTGAAAGCAAAAAGCAAGATGAAGTACAAATATCAAGGCGTCTATCCGCCAACTATGGTACTTTCGAAAGTTGAAGAAATAAAGGATACAGAAGTTGGCCATCAAGATTTGGTTGACTTTGCAAAGTTGACAGAGAAGAAGCCTCTTCCTGATTCAATGAGGGCAATAGTACACAGTAATCTCCACTTGGTGGCAATGTTCCCCACAGCTACGCACAATACTGAGTTTGTTCTTCAAGTTGCGTCTCATTACATCCGAGAAAGCAGAAGTGTGATCGATTCTTCCGGGCATGAGATTCTAAGACTCGACCCCGATTTCTTTGACATCATCTTCAAGGTTCCTCACATGGACAAATATATTGACATTTCTATATCAAAAGCACAAGAGATTTTCGATGCTGATCCTAATAAAGCCAAACAGTTGATAAATACTCAATGGCTTAAAAAGCCTAGATCGTCTGTTTCCAGATGGCCGAAAGGACTCTTGAGAAGTGACTTCAAAGATGATGTCAAGGATATGATCACATTTCTGAGCAGAGTGAAAGGTTTGCCAGAATCATCCACCTTCCATGATTGGATGTATGAATACATCAGGATCATAAGGAGGCAGAAAGTGCATATTGACTGGGGTAAACAAATCAGTGATGAGATGCACGAACAGTTGATCAATGCTCCTTCTACATTGAAGTTCTACATGACTTCTTACCTGGTGTACGCAGCAGCTGTGATGAGGCAATTCCCAGGTCTATCTACAAAGGGGAGTCGAATGATGGTGCCTGTGTACAGATATTTCTATCAGTTGGAGCTAAAGGAAAGCTTTCATCATTTCAGACGGGTCACTGATGCTTTCTTTGCGCCCTTACTCTTCAACTTTGATCCATCCTTGGAAAGAAGAAGAGTGTCTGATGAGGCTTATAAGGTGGTAAGTAAGGTTGGATGTATTTTTCTTCAATTCCCAACGTTTACTTACTTGAGAGTAGGTTGTTACACCGGTTGTCCCTACATGCTACCACGTTATCCTTCGGATAAGTGGGTTCTCATCAAACTTATCACGGGCAGTGATGTCGGTCTTGAAAGAGCGATGAAGCAACCTGGCGTGGATTCAAGTTCCCCATGACCATCGGCAGATATACACTATCCAGACCACAAAGGCTAAGTGTCTGTTGAGATGCAGATCATGACCATCAAAACCTACAAGTATAGGTTTGATTTTGACTACCGAGATGTCAGAAAGAAGTTGCAAAAGGGTCACCAACACAGGTACCGTTTTGAAGACATCTGGGCAGATTGCAGAGATGAAGAAGCCATTCGAAAGATGGACTATTGCAGATTGACAGTTCAACAAATCAGAGATCTTGGTATAGCTGACCTACCAGAGGATTTTGAGGATCCAGGTGATATCATGAACGCTGTCTATGATGAACAAGGCGTTGCTAAGAGGCCGTTACCTGCAATACAGTGGTCTAGGAAAGAGGTCACCAGCATGAGAGAAAGGCTGAGACCAATCCTAGCCAATACTGAAGAATGGTTACACAAACATGGTTATGCAATGAAAAGTTTCAGGACAGACTCAGAAGGAGAAGAGTCCGAGGCAGAAGCACGCCAACAGCAAGAACTTCGCGACAAAAACAAGTCAGCGGCCGTTCCCACTTCTTCGCGGAGAGGCCCTAGGATCAAGTTCACTGTTGGTAAGAAAGATACCCAGGCTGTCCAAGAGACAGAAATGACGGAATCTCACCCATCTCGCTCTAAGGGTAAAAAGCCCATTTTAGAGGAGATAGATTCCAATGAAGAAGATACTTCAAGCGACCAATCCGCTGAAGATGAAGATTCAGCAGAAGCAGATTCCGATGCCGAAGAGGTTTCTGAAAGCGGGCAAGAGTCTGATGAAGATTCTGAAGAAGGATCTGAAGGTGACTTCGAAGGTGAACCAGAATCGGAGAGGCAAGAGGGTGATCAACAGGAACCCGAGCATGATGAAGAAATAACTACTTCTCCGCCCGAGAACGTAGTTGAGGAAATTCACAGAACATCATCGCCCGTGACTTCAAACGTTCCTCATGCCTTGCGAGTCAAAAGATTCCTTCACCTCCACGCTCCCTCGTCACCTATTCCTACCGAGCATTCTGCGGTGAGATATCCCTATCCTGCTGACATCAGCCCAACGATACTCCATGGGTGTGACATTCATCACGGTGATATCTTTATCCAAGCCCACCATCGTCCATTCCTAGCTTGTCTTCGCCAACGTATGATATCACTTCTGAGAACGAATTCAATCGTTTCATGAATGAGTCCATGCGTGATCAGCTCAATGTGTCAACTATAGGAGCGATGATGACAAACACTTCTCCAATTGTCACAATACCATTGGTGAGTTCAGATGTGACAATAACTTCAGAGGTGGCAATGGCGACCGACTTGACAGTAAATCCAGAAGTTCACACTTCTTTTCTTCCTCCTTGGCTAATATCTCAAGTGTCAAAGCGTAAAAAGCAAATGATTTCTCTAGAGGAACTCGACCTTGAAGAGATAGTTCTTCCAAAGGCTAAAGGGAAGAAGAAGGCAAAAGTATACTCGAGGCTGAATGTTGATAAATCTGGCCACAAGTATGCTGAAATTGGCATACCACCGAATCAAGAAGGGGATGTCAATATGGAGGACTACACAGTAACAAAGGTCCAGCTTGGCAAGGTTACCAACGAAAGTGCAAAAGCCGATGCGCAAGTCACTTTGGATATCTTGGCAGGAAGGCTGGACAAAGTTGAGCAATCTCGTAACATGTACAAACAAAGGGCAGAGCATTATGCCACTGTTGTAAAGAGACTTGCCGGTTCTCCAAGCAATGCACAACCGCTAACAGTGGTAAGTATTGAAGACCCAGCTGTCAAGAAAGCTGAGAAATTCACCTCCAAAGGCAGAGTGTTGTATGACTTTGTTGAAAAGATCATTGAACATGGATCTCAGATAATTTTGGCTGCGGATGAGAAAACCACCATGTTGGCCAAGCTCACCACAGAGCTTGACAAAGAAAAGGGCGTACTTTCCCAGGAGCGCAGAGACATGGAAAAATTCCTGTTGTCATGGTCGGAAATGAAACAAGTAAAGCTCAGCAAATTGGTGGAGGTTGGGGTAATTCTCGACAAAGAAAAGTTTGTAGAGGTAAAAGAATCACTGAAACACAGGATCCAAGTGGTTCAATCTCTCATTGAAGACCTTCACCAAGTACAGGAAGATGTCGACGGGCATCGCAACATTCTTGACAAAAGTATCAGAGAGTTGCCTGGTCAACTTCTTGAGGACAATAGTATCTTCCTACGGTAGCGAGAAATATCCACGATGTTAGAAAAGCCATCATGAATTTGATTAAACTGATTCGGACTTCACCGGAAGCTTCAGCGAACATCATTTGTGATACAAGGCTCACATTGGACAACTGAAGAGCGCATCTTGGCCAGTGCAAGAAGGTTCACTCATCTACCATGAGATCGATCACGAGAATCCACACCATTGTGGATTACACCGTTGGTCCAGATGAGAAGTTCGTGCAGGAGACTAGGAGGAAATTTGAAGACTTCCGCGCCCAATGCAAAAAGACGTGAAGCAGCCTCCTATTCTCCGGTGTTAGACATTTCCGGTGCATCCCATTATGCATCTTGTAAATATTTCTCGACATTTTCGAATGTCATTTTGTAAATTGTAATTACACCAAGTCCAAAGATGTAATATTTTCAAAACAAATTACACTTTGACTTTGGTCAAAGTTAGGTGAGATTTCCTAAAATCGCTCACCTAACTTTCCCTGATTTTCTCAATCTCTTTCCTTATTTTGCTCATCCCTCTTTCTTTATATTGGGAGGGATTTTCATTGTAACATATCTTTTAGTCTTTTGCAACGAAGTGCTGCCCTTTTGTAAGCAAACTTGTGAAACTTTGCGTTCATATTTTGTGAATGAGATTCAATCAATAAAGGAAAGGATTGCAAGCCAAACTTTGTGTTGGATTCGATACTTTTGTAAGTTGATTCGATTTGGTGGTGATTAGTTCGAGGAATCTGAAAGACTCTAAGTGGTTGATGTAAACTTTGTGTTACATCTATTATTTAGATTGCATTGTTATTTTGTTTATCATTGGTTGAGTGATCTATAAGACTTTGCGCTTATAATCATTCATGCTCATGCATGTTCTTGTTGGATAATCTATAAGACTTTGTGCTTATAATTATTCATTCTCTTGGATACTTTGTCGAAAGATCTACAAGACTTTGTACTTGTAATCGTTCGTGCTCGTTGACATTTTGGTTGGATGATCTACAAGACTTTATGCTTGTAATCGTTCATGCTGTTTGAAGAATTGTTGCGTCTAAGAAGACTTTGTGCTTCTAACGTAGCAAACGGTACGTTTATGCAGATCCGACATTGATAAAGCTACGGAACGACTTTGTGCCTTCGTGAGCTTTCCCATTTTATTTTCTTTTGTTTGTTGTTAATTACTTCTGGTATCTCTACGCTTCGCTTTGACGAGATAGAGATATTGGCATTACTGCTGGTTGTTAGTTTTTAGTTATCAAGAATTCGGAACTTCCAACACGTGAAACATTGTAAACATCTTCTATGAAAAAAGAGAGAAGGATGAATGTAACACACCCCCCCCACTCCGTGACTTTCGTGTACATTGTGTAATTACTTTTGTGATTTACTATTGTTTCTCTTAGCAGTAAGAAGGGCGCCTCCCCTTTCCGAGAGGAGAGATTCACATCTCACATAGCTGTGGCTGAAGTCCAAGTTGTGTAAGTTGATTACATAATTTTCACCCAACAGT
This sequence comes from Sequoia sempervirens, assembly GCA_007258455.2. Taxonomy (NCBI): domain Eukaryota; kingdom Viridiplantae; phylum Streptophyta; class Pinopsida; order Cupressales; family Cupressaceae; genus Sequoia; species Sequoia sempervirens. Next base: position 598,016 of record VDFB02343393.1, on the reverse strand, counting down.
TTTGAAAAAAATACTAAGACATCAACTTGCTGGAAAGGGGCTTCTCAACAACATTATACTGTTGAGAAGAATGCTGATCATAATAAGAGTTTTTCTGAGGTGGTTGCTTCAGAACCATCGGACCTTGGAACCCCCCCTCCAGTCGTCTCTTGTGGTGAGGTTGTTAAGGCAACCCCTATTGAGCCTTTGGCTGCCTCTCCGGATGAAAGTGCCTTGGTTGTTCATCCCAGCAGTTTATCTGTTAAGTCTCAATCTTTACAAAGTAGTCACGAGGACAATCCCATGTGTAAGGTTGCTGGCTTTCTTCATCACAAAAATATTAAGAAGGGGTGGCATAGTATGGCTACGCAGGTGGAAGAAGGATGGATTACTGTCAAGGGTAAAAAAGATAAATCTTCCCGGCCTTCTTTCGATATGACTCTTCGCTCCCACAAGAAAAGTGCTAATTGTAATTCTTGATGGGTCTTGTTTGGGTGCTGGTTTTTTGTTGGCTGCAGGCTGTCCTTTCTGCAGCCTGGCTTTTCTTGCTGTAAAGGGTTACGGATCCCTTCAAAATCTGCTTTTCCCTAATATCAAAAACATTGTTGCTTTTTGTTCCTTTAAGAAACCCACTACCTTCAAAGTTTGTGGGGTGCTAAAACCTGAGAGTGCATGAAAATAAATGATTGGGTTGGAATCATGTGATTCCTCATCTAAATCCCTAGCACCCTCTAAGATTGATTCCTCCTCTTCTTCCTCACTCAGACCTTCGATATAGAACAATTTATTTTCGTGCTATATTTATGTCCTCAACTATATTTACTATCACAATTTAAACACAACCCTTTTGCTCTCTTCTTAATTTTTTGTGGATTCAACCTAGTAGGTTGAGGAAGAGAAGGTGTTGAATATCCTTTCTCTTATCCCATTAGCCCCTTTCTTTCTAGGAATCAAATACTTCTCCTCTAGACCCTACGTGTTAAGGTAAAAGACTTAGATATAGAGCTAGGACTAAACATGTGTTACACTTTGAATGTTGAATGTGATCCTTGAGACTACCTAAAAATAAATCATTCAATTTCTCCTTTGTGATTGTATCCACTCTTAAGGATAGATTTTGGAATTATTAAATAAAATCCTTGATTGATCTTGTTTGTTAAAGTTTAGCAAGTTGGTTGAAGAAGTTGTTTGCCACACTATTACTATATTACGATTGGAGCTCCTCTATAAAAATTGACCATGATATAGTAAGAACTTTTTTCTAATGATGAGTACAAAGCCATTGATACCAAATGAATTGACTTGGTTTTAAATATAGGGAAGCCATTGTGACATTTTTCCCACGTGGGACTTGATGTACATAAAAAAATATCTCTATTTTGTTTATCCATGTTAGTGGATCCTTGCCATCATGCACATACCCACCTTTTGTATCATGTTCTTAGATCCCATATGAGTATTAACATTTGGATCAACAATAGCTGACCTAGATGATTCACCTTGGTTGCTTGAGACATCCTTTCTTGGTACATTTATATAAGCATTGTACATGTCTGATATATCTCCTTTTAGGCCACTCATCTCCATCTTCATTGAAGAAATTTATTCCTTAAATTTTTTTATTTCCTCATTAGGAGTAGTATCCTCTATTATTACCTCATCCTTGTCAGGAGATTTTCCTAATGTGATAATATTCTTTTTGCCTCTTGTTTGAGGCTCTGTCATGATGGAAACCAACAATTTTACAGTAAATCACATAAACGCAATCTAAATTATCTAAAAAATTTATTGTAACTTACTAAGGTCAAGTTACCACTTACCCAAAAAAATGTCCAAGAAATTAGTAGATTTGTAGCCTTGAGAGCAATTTGTTGGAAACGCTATTTTTGCAATAAATCACTCAATTCTACTCCAATTCCTTTGAAATTGGGATTATAAATTCTTGAATATTTTATTCAAAAACCCTTTGAAAATTAGAAAAACTTCAGCAACATTTGGGAGATATGCATTTCAAAAAATGACCTCCAAAATTAAAAAAAAATGCCTTGTTGTCATGATGTCAAGATCATGCTCTGATACCACTTTTTATGAAATAAATTACACAATAGAAGAATATGAAAGGCAATATGCTACAATTACTTGATAATATCTAAGAAAAACAAGCCACTTCTAGAAGGAAAACCTCCAAATATCTCCGATGAGAACACAATTCACAATATGATGATGAAATCAGACTCACTACCTCCTATATATACCTTATTTATGCCTAGGATATCACCCAAGTCAACTTAGATATCCCTATAAAAGCCTTAGGCTGACCTAAACAACTAAATAACATTATAATAATGATAATATGACTTAATTAAGAGTTAAGATAGCCACAAGCCAACTATTCATAACTCCATGTACACTAATATTAAGGGTATAGTAAATATCCTTATTTTATAGGAATTATACATTAGTTATCTATGAGAATCAAGCATTAGCTTTAATGAAAGATCAACAAATTGACACTCCCTTTCAAGCTACACTCTATGGATATATTTGAACACAATCACTCATATGTTTGTGTTAGGTTGTAGCAAGATTATCAAAAATCAATTCAACAACATTCATTATCAACATTGGCATTCATTACCACCTTGTATCTCTCTTTTACAATAGTTAACTCAATCCAAGGGGTTTGACTAAGGTGTGGGAAAGTCCAAAACATCAATCCTTGCATAGTAGATATAGATATTGCTTCTTAACATGAATCAATTTTTCATACTTAAGATGGATATCAAAGGTCACATTTTTCTCATGAAAGAATCATATCATTTAGATGGAATTATGAGTGCAAATATGCTCTAGACTCTCAAACTCAAAAATTGGTTGTCTCAACTCTTTTACCTTAGATCTAGTATCATATTTCAAAATCCTTTCACATCACAACACCAATTAAAGTTCAAATTATGTTGATTTTTAAAATAAACCTTAATTCCATCTCATTTACATAAATCAACACATTTTTAGTTGATTAATTAATTTTGATGGATTACTTGCACTCAAACCATTAATATATCTAAGATTTAAATTCTATTAATTTATTATTTAGATAAATATTATAAAAATGCATTTCTCCCTATAATTATATAATATACATACACGAACAAATTTATATTCATATTTTTGTTGTAATTTTATAATTTTTAAATTTTAGATTTTTTATTTATCTATCATATTATTTATTATTTTTAGTGTAATTTATTTTAGACAATACATTCCATAAATAAATAGTATGGAAAAAGTACTGGTAAGTTTGAAGTAAAAATAAATGTAGTTTAAACCCCTGAAAATATCTAGAAGTCGAACAGCGAAACAAAGTCTATTCGGTCTAGAAATTATAATCGACAAAGGAGGAGCCCGCTTTACATACGTATCGTTAAGAAAGTCACGGTTTCAGATTGTCCAAGGAAAAAGGATTTCAGATTTACTCCAAACTTGATTTCATTGAATCAAACTCTCAACAATGGCGGCTTATGCAAAGACCAAGCTTTCATACCGTCCTTTAATTGAATTGAATTGAGAAACCCAGTCATTGTTCAATTTTGTGGAAGTCGTTTGTGGGAATTGTGGAGTGTGAACTGCGAGATTTGGCAATGGAGGGCGAATCATCACAGACAACAGAGAAGAAAATAGCAGCGGCTCTTGCTCAACATCCATGGACGATTGTTACCACTGATAAAGATGGCATGAAGGCGCTTGATTTGAGCAGCTTTCTGGTGGACGATGTTCCACCATCCATTTTTAATCTCAATTTCATTCTCAAGCTTGATCTCTCCAACAATAATCTTCAGGTAATGATGATCTCTCAAATTCTACAGGGTTTACCAGTTTGCTGTGTTATTTTGCTTTTGGAGTTATCTGTTTAAGGTTTTATTTTGGGCTATTTATTCTGTTCTCTGGTAGATATTGTGGACTGTTCCTAAAAGCCATTGGAATAGAGAAATATAGATCTGGTGGGAATCACTCCATCCAAATCACAGTTTTTCTATACCTGGGCCCTAATCGAGCTCTGATACTTGACCCAAATTTGTTTTTAACAGAGGAGCTTAGCAAGAGATCCGAATTTGGATACTTGACCCAAATTCTCATAATCTTCCTCAAGGGATCTAATTTTATTTTATATTTGGTTACAATTTTGTACAGTATAGGCCAAGTTGAAACCCCCCTGACCCCCCCCAAAAAAAAAACAAAATTAGGTCTCAGTAAGCCCCACACCAAATTGACCCACAAAACCCTGCAAGAGCAGTAGGGACGTGACCTGCTATTATCTCACAAAAATATTGGTTTTGGTTGCAGATACTCCCAGAAGAGTTGTCGAATCTTGTTAGTCTGGTTAGCCTGGATCTTCATTCGAACAGTTTGAAATCACTGCCTCGTTCCATCGGAAAGCTTGTGAAGCTCAAATATCTCAACGTATGCAGCAATATGCTTTCTTCGCTACCCCAAACAATCGAGGATTGCAAGTAATTATCTTACCTTGCTATCTCCAAATTTTGAGGAAAAGCTTAAACAAATTGTGCGTTGAAATATCATTGGAATTTAATATTACCAGATATTGACTGCGTTTGTCCTTTATACAGCGCGTTGGAAGAACTGAGGGCCGATTTCAACGAGCTGGAGCGGCTACCGGAGGGCATGGGATTCGAACTCGTATATCTTGAAATCCTCTGTGTGAGCTCAAACAAGTTGAGTCACCTGCCATCCTCTCTATCTCACATGACATCACTGCGACATCTGGATGCGCACTTCAACAAGCTCCGAATGCTTCCTCAAGACATAGGGAGCCTCATCCACCTCCAAAGCCTCAACGTCAGCAGCAACTTTAAGTTTCTTGTAGCTCTTCCCGAATCGATAGGCGCCCTCTGTAACCTCACCCACCTCGATCTCAGTTTTAACCAGATTACAGCCTTGCCCGACTCCTTTGCAGGTCTGGAAAGCTTGAAGCTGCTGAATTTGGAAGGCAATCCTCTGATTGTGCCTCCCCCAAAAATAGCTGAGCTCGGCGCAGAAGCTGTAAAACATTTCATGGCGGAAAGACTGCATATTAAAGTTCCCCCGAAAGGCAATGTGCAGAAGCTTCATAAGAGTTTGTTGAAGAAGTTGACAAAGGGAAAATTGGGAATGAAATGGGGTGAGCGTAACAACAACAACAACAACAATAATGATACAGTTTTAACCGACGAGTACGATTACCGCTCATTACAAGAAGAAGAAGAAGAAGATGGATCTTATTCTGCTGCTCCTCGCTCGCCTTTCCGTCAATTTCTCTCGCCACGGCGGTTTTTCAGTCCCCGTCATACGCCTTCGCATCATCGCCTAAATACACGTGGTTTGTAACTTTCTGATTTGCTGTACAGGCGATTCTCGCATACATGAAACGGCGATAACTTGTAATTTGTTTCAGTAGTTCTAATTATTTTCCCAGGAAAAAATATGATCAGGATTATTGTTGTTTTTGGAAATTATGATCAGGATTATTGTTGTTTTTGGATTAGATCGTGCTAGTGTTTTTTCATCAACAATCATTCTGTCATTCATCATCAGAATACAAAAAAGTTGAAAGAGAAAAATTGTTAGTTGTAAATCAAGGCACACTAGAAAAGGAAGAGGAGAGTGACACCAGAAGAAGGTAATACAAGGTTTGAGGCACAAGACAAAAAATTTGACCAGCAAAATTGTAGAAAAATAAAAAATAGAAAAAGATAAGAATAACCATAAGAAGAAGCTAAAGAAAAGAAACAATTATATAAATTTACAAATGGAATAATAAATATATAAATATTTAGAATAAAATTCACATAATGAATTTGATTTTTTTTTAAACCAAACCACACAAAATTATATATAAGCAAAGTCAACAAATACTTAAGATATCTGTGTTAGTTATCTATACATACATAGGAGATATAAATACTCTTATATTTATAGACAAGCCTACAATATTCTTATATTTAGAACCATACTCGATACCTAAGTTCTTGAAATTATGGCCTTAAAAATGAGGAAAGAATAAGAAAATGTCAAATATGACAAAGCTATATATTCATAAACACAAGAAAATATATATTATATTGTTATATATACATCCAAAAAAAATCGTATAAATATGAGAAAACAACATCCTTATGATCACGAGATTATCCAAATACACACAAGTAATAAACCAGGCAGATGCCAATTTTTCCCTCGAGAAATTTTATCTTTTAGACTTAACCATAGGCACAACTTTAACCCTTAGACAAAACCACACCTACAACCTTCTCCCCTATAATTTAAAACATATTTTTCTCACTTCCTTGAGCTGGTCATTTCTAATGTTTGGGCAATTGTATAAAGACGAGGATAATTTTTTTACAAAAACTCGTTCCAAGCTATAATAAATATATGTTATGCATAACAAATTTGGGCTACTAAACAAATGGCTTGATGATGCTCAAGTCAAAATGTAATCATACGTACATACATACATATTCACACACACATGTATATGTGTATATATATATATAGTATAGTGGGCTATGATGTAATCAAACATAACACGTGCTCACATTATACTGCAATAGTGATTTCTAAATTTGTTTTTGAAAGTACTACCCATAAGGCTTGGATTATTGAACCTATGCTTTAAACCTACAAAGGGAATCCCAAATCTGTCTTACATAGATTTTAGAAAGTTTAACCTTTCTCCTTTGTGACATTAACATGTTTTCTAACAAAATTTCTTGAAACCACTGCTACAAATTTGAGCTAGTTCTTATCTTTCTAACTATATAATTTTTTTTACAAAATAAAAATATTAATATTTTGATTTTATATTTTTTTATCAATGATTTTATGTGCTAAATTTTTTTTATATATATTTTTGGCATCTCTTTTTATTTGTTTATTCAAAATTGGAAACGATTTCAGTCTCACCTCCTCAACTTCATTCTATACATATTGAAAAAAATGATTACACATTTTGAAATCAAGAAACCATGCTTAGAGTTCTATTTTTCACAATGTGTCCATTTTAGTAATTAATAAAAAATATATATTAGCTACTACATGATCTTAACTAACTTTCCAAAAAATGTTTTAAAAATACTTAGGGAAATACAAAATTGGGAGTACATCTAACACTATGTTTTATTTAATTGATAAAAAATGATCATCTCAATATACTCTTATTGCTTGACCAACTTAGACTTTAATATTTAATAAATAATAATAATAGTTTATAAAATAGATTTGAAATTATTCAATTTTTTTCCTTAAAGAAACTTTGATTTATGACTATAAAAAGTCTCAAAATTTTTATTGAAGTTTAGCTTTTGTTGATATTAGGAAAAAAGAGGTTGTTTAAGACCCCTTTTTGACCCTCCATCTTTGTGCACTTATCCATTTGATCATTACCAATTAGCTTGTGCACTAAATACTTCAATTTGAGGATTAAAGGTTGTGAATTTAAAGGTCTCACTCCCTATGACATTAGTGACCATTGAAAACTATCATCTAAAGATCATTGATTGAATATGAAAGAATGTATCAAAATCACAATTTTTCCTTTTGTACCTTCATTCACATCAAAACATGACATTAGTTATTCTTATATTTTGTCTTACATGTGTCTTAGGTTATTATAAAAATGTCAAAGGTGTTTGACATACTATAATTGAGGAATTTTTATACTTTCCTATATGTATAATAAATTATAAAGATAATTTTTAGCCTCTCATTTATCCTAGGGATAGGTATAAGTGAATGAAAACATAATTGAGGAACATTTTAATAGAGAAAAAATTTACATGGTTACAAAGTGTTAGGATACTACATCAAAGGTGAGAAATAGTCCTAAACATTCTTAGATTCATAATACAAAAATTTTCAAACTTGTGAGATGCAAATATAATTCTAGAATTATAGATTGAATTGCTAAGTGTAATATAGACAACACTCTCCATTTACAACCTTATATCAAAAAATAGCTTAACAAAGTTTTAACCCATTTTACATTTATCAATCCTAGATCTAATATAATTTTAGGTATAATTGTGATTAAGATTGATTTATCACTAATTAAATATCCTAATTATTGTCCTCAGAAAGTGATTGAACATGGAATAATTTGGTCAACATTGATTCTATTGAAAGAAATGATCCTTGTGTTACTATTCAACATCTTCTAATGAAGATTTAGGTCTTCTTTATGATAGTATTTATCTTTTTAAGCATACAACATTAATCTCTTTCAACTGTTGATGAGTTTGTACATGTGTTCTCTCTAATAAAAGAATGGTTTTCATTCATACATGTAGGGGATGTCAATAACAAGACCACAATCATCCACAATGATACATATACTTCATCACAAACACATATCCCATGTAAAAACTCAATTTACATTGTCTACAAAAGTTCAATGACACTCTCTTTGATGCAACCCAAAATATATGGCTTAGCTTGTTGATATTTTTTAAAGAATTTATACATATTTTAGAATGTTTAAAACTCCCACATAGTCAAATCTAGAAATATGTGATAATTTGTTATTATGGAATATGGAAACTTCACATTTTTAAGAAAAAAATCAACCAAACCTTAAGAGATCAATTTAGTCAAAAAAACATGAAACCAATAATGCATCAACAAAAACGCCCCTAACATGAATTTTGATACATAAGAAATTCTTTTTTCCCAGCAAACCAACTTTCTTAGTAGCACAAGAAATTTTAAAATCCACCATATAAGTGTTATCATTTATTATAACATCTTTATCCTTTTTAAAGAATTCATTACTATTTTTCTTACCCTCATTACCTTGCTTATGAGCGTCTTTCTCTATATGCAACTTCTAAAATGAAGACTCTACAAGATCATCTTTACCATATTGATCACAAAATACATATGTATTTTTAGAGCATATACAATTTTACTATTTAGATTTTTTATTTAACTCCACTTATCCTTGGAGATGATGGAGGACTATCTACTTCAAGATAAGATAATGATCATGAGAACATACCTTAGCTATGTCCTTCAAGTTGGAAAGAAACATAGACTTATAAAGATGTTTATGAATCCCTCCAACATATTCATTATAACATGTTTCCCCATTTGAATAATAATCCTACAATATTCACCATTATATATTTGTGCACACACTTTGTTCAACTTTCTATTTAAAAATTGTCATTCTATACATTGTCCCCTTTTATGACAAATAGGATAATAGAGTTCTTTAATCAATTGCTTGAATTGATTCCATGAATTATTATTAATATTTTTCAATGATAGATTATAAGAGAATCTCAAAGCAATGTTGTCCATGCTAGTTGTGTATCTCAACTTAGCAAATAAAACATTTTGTTCAAATTTAGAAAAATATATGCTAACATCAATTGAACCAAAAAATTGTTATGTTTCTTTGCATCCATATCACCTATGAATATTGCAAATTAAATATTGGCTCTACTTTGAATAGAGGTCTTTTTTGGAAGACTATTTTCACACCTTTGGAGTCTTTTATTCTTTGGATTTAAACCTGGGCCACTATCCAATCTTTCTATGAGGATCACCAATAGACCTTGCATGGTAATGATTAATGATTTCTATTTTGAAAATCATTTATTCATCTTCTAAATATTGCCCTTTAACTTCCATGTTTCTTGTTGCAAGGTGTGTGCCCTTGGTCTCCTTGTGCTGTGCAGTGCAACACTCAGGTTCGTGACATGGCTTAACCACCTCTCGTGGATTCATTAACTCTGACGGTTGTATCAAACATTAAAGATTGATCTTTTGATGCAACGACAACCGTTTGTGCAACACTTTTCAACTCTTTTCTCCATCTATTAGATTCAAAATTTCTTTACAAAGTAAAAATTCTTTTCCACTTGATCTTGTTAACATAAACCTATAAAACACCCACAACTACTTTCTCCACTCAATCCACTTTGTTTTGTCCATATAAAATTCATTCATCATAACCCATCAACATTTTTCACATTAGTTCAACTCAGTGCCAACAATCTTCCTTGTCTAAAACTTCCATTCAAAGTAGTTGTTATCAACCAAATCCAATTTAGAATTTTGTTATTGAGAGCAGAAGTCCAGGTTCAACTCAGACTCTCCGCAAGTTTCAGTGTATGAACAGTACTGTTATTGAGGGGATATTCAAAAACACCTGAAAAGGCTCTTACCGTCTAAAGTTCAGTTTTATAAAAACAATTGGAAAAATGAAACTTATCTAACATTTGACTGGCGTTGTTGAAAGCAATCGTTAGCATGCTGAAAAGAGTTGGATTTAGTTATAGTTTGACGTTTGGCTGGTAAGTCCCTTTCATTAATAAAATTTGTTGAAACTGGAAGCGCAAGATGAGCCCACCAAGATGTTCAGTCACCATGAAAGTACAGTCAACAAAGAAAACAAAATGTTGCATTTCAAAGTTGGGTGGGTGGTGGAGAAAAAACGTGCTTGACATATAATCAATATACTCTCATAATATTTTCATATTTTAACTTTGACATATCTTATATGTCTGATTATCATAAAATTTATTAAATGGTTTGACTCATTATTATATATTTTTTCCACGTGTATGAAATCTTAAAAAAATATTTTAATCATCTTATTTATTTTAGAGATAAAGAAAAAGAAAGCATGACCAAAGAACATTTCAAAAAAGGATAAAATTATATGCTTTTATGATATTTTTATATTTCAACTTTGACATATCTTGTATGTCTTTTATTATCATAAAATTTATTTAGTGGTTTGACTCATTCTTATGAATTCTTTTCTCATATATATGAATCTTAAAATAAATATTTTAATCATTTTAGTTATTCTACAGATAGGGATAACCAAAACACGATCGAATAACACTTCAATAAAGGATAAAATTATATGAATACAATGTGTCAAGACACTAAGTTTGCAAGCAAGGTCTAGTATTGAATATGCTTGGATTCATACTACATTTTATTCACAATTTAATAGATGTAAATGCAGTTTTAGAATTCTAAATTTGATCATTAAGTGTAATATACACTAGAATCTCCATCATTAACAATCCTAAATCAAAAAATAGCTAAACAATATTTTAAAGTCTAACATTTTTAAGTCTTAGCTAATATTAATTTAGGCCTAATTGTGATTAATTTTTTTATTAATCAAAGATCTCAAATTAATGCTATATCATGAAATTGAAATAACAAAGATAAGAACTTGAAACACAAATAAACTAGCATTAACAAATCAAATTCTATCAACCAATCTCATCGCAAACCTTAGATTGAGCTTGCTATAGTGTCTTGTTCATTAGGAATGTGGATGCAACACAAAAGCATAACTTTGTATTTAATGATAATGGATTTCAACATAGTAGACTTGCATAAGGACTTGAGATTCAACAAAATGATGAGAGGATGAGGTTATTTATAGTTTTTTTACAAAAATCAAATGGATGGATGAGGATGAGATCAAACTATAAAATCAACTCAACTGAAATTGAAAAAATGTCATTTCAAACTCCTAAGAGGATAATAATAAAATATTTAATCTATTAAAAGGATAAATGAGAATAATTTTATAATTCAAAGACGGGGCTAATTGGTGAGACAATAAGACGTTTTTAATTTGAAGATAGAGTTAACTTGTGAGAAGATAATGATTAATTTATTAATTTATTTGATGGATTTGTTGATCAAGAAGTCATTAATTTGAATAATGAGTTAACTAAGGAGGTGAAAATTAAAAATATATTTATTGAAAATGGATAATTAGCTCTCATTTAATTAAATAATAAAATATTACTTAACTAGCACTTGCACCTAAACGAGGTTTAAGGATTGCGTTGATAGAAAACTATATGTATGTTAATATGCTAGGGAGTCTATGTATGTGCAGGGGTGTGTATGGGTGCCATATGTTGCAAATTTTAGTTGTAAGTGGTTAGATTAAACACTTAATAATAAGTGCTAAATAATGGAATGAAATAAACTTAGACAGATCTAGAGTTTTTTCTTAGAGAAATTAAGTTTTATCTTATTTTAAAATATTTGCATACAAATTTAAAACATAAAGCACTACAAATTAAGAAAGAAAGTTGTCATCAATATTTATTCGAGATTTTACGTGATAAGTGAGATTTTGGAGGCTTTATCATTAAACGACGCCTAAAACTTGTAGTTGTTGTTCATTTAATTTAATATATATATATATATATATATATTAAAAAAAATGACTTATCAATAATGACTTTTATGTTGAATTAAGTTATAACATTATATATTTCAAAAAAGGATAAGAAAACAATAATTTGATGGAATAAAATTATAATATTTTATGAAAACTATTAATAAAGAATTATAGTGGTGAATTGACATTGTGACACAATCAAATATTGTATATTTAAAGATGCAATATTTAAGATGCTTTTAAGAATTATAGTTTACAAATGTATTAACAACAATAATATTTACATGTGAAAAAGATTAATTATTTTTTAATATCTAGTTTGCTTATCATATAAATGTAAATGGATCTCATATATTGGCGAGGAGCATGTGGGTATAGGTGTAATCCTCATCAAGTTCTCAGCACTATTGATATTCGCAGTTTATTTCCAGCTAGATCCCTCTAATGTCAAAGAGAAATTGATAACAGTGAATTGGCGAGCATAAATGTCAAAATAAAATAAAGAAACCAACGGGCAAAGCGATGTAGCTGAAATAAAAGATAAAGCTTTTGCTCTTGCTCAGTGCCCGAAGATGAAGAGTCATGGTAAAAGACGAAGAGAAATTTAAAAGAGTAAAAAACATCCTACGTAGCAAGGAGGGGTTGAAGAGATTTTTTTTTTTAAATGAGTAAAATAACAGAAAGGTGAAGTTGTGCGAGTTAGAAGCAGAGCAGTCAGTGCCATGAGGGGTTCGACAAAGGCCATGCAACATATGGACATTGGCATATAATAAATGCAAAAGAAAAATAAGAGGAGAGGAGGCTGCGTACAAAATAGAGGAGCTACATGTTAGGAAAAAGGTGTCTCCACCTTCGATAAATTGGATTTTTCTAATTATTAAAAGTTGTTGATTTTCTCACTTTGCCTTTGTGAGTTACAACTTGAAGTTTTCTTTTGGATGAGGAGTCAAATTAGAAAGTTGTCTTGTTTTTTTACAGGTGGAGTTGTGCATAAAACTTTTTTTCTATTTCTGTGTTGAGTTTGCATGGAATGTGAGTTTTCGAAGAGCAGTTATTTTGGCAAGTGCAGATTTTGCAGATTGGCATATGGTGACAATTTGGAAACTTACAGTTGTGCGTCTACAATGTTTTTGGCGCTTTCCATGTTGCATCTTCAACCTTTGCAGTTGATTTAGAAATGTTTATTTTATGCATTGTCAGCTCTTATATATTGAGCCCTTGTGTATTTTGGAGTAGTATGAAGTTGTGTTGAGATAATGTTATGCTACCGGATTTACTCCAAAATTGTAATACTGATAAACTCCTGTAGAAGCTTGTGTTACAAGTGTATTGTAACCATCTTTTACATATAATACATTGTTCAGGCTTTTGAAGTGTGGGTTTTTTTTCCCGAAAAGGTTTTCCCCACATATATTTGGTGTTATGTGTTTTATTGTATCTCCGATATTGTTTTATCTTTAACTTGTTATGTGCATCTTCTTTATTGTAATTGTTTAAGGGTTTGAAATTGTCAAAATTTGCACATTCTCTCCTCTGATAGATTATTGTTGGAAGCTTTTCCACATACTTGGCTACCTTTTAGTTGGTATCAAAGCTTGATCACCTTTGTTTCCTATTGTGGGTTAAGGGTGATCCCATAATAGTGGTTTACAATTTTTGGCCAAATTGGACACTTAAATAATTTTTTCACTTTTAGGCACCTATAACGGCTAAATCGTGAGGAATTTGAAGATGATGCAAACTAGAGATTCGTGAAATTTTGTCTGTAGATTCTAAATATATTTTTTTCAAAAATTTGGAATTAAATTGCACTTCTTTTTCCATCTCCCTCAAAAACTTTTTTTTTTTTTAGAAAACAATATTTTTAAAAGTGACACTCACCGTATAACATAACTTGTTTTCCATGAAGGATAAAATTCTAATTCTTTCAAATTTAGATTTGTAACTATAATATCTAGTGCTTCCACTTGGTTAGATAGTTTTTTATTTAATATTTTTTTTTTAATCAATTTTTGAAGTCAAACCAATTACAATTCAGACATAGCACAACCCATTATAGCATAACTTTTTTTGTATATATCAAAATTTAATTTTTCTTTTTTTGTTGGATCAAGAACTTAAATATTTGGTGCACTCATATTTTTAATTTTTTTTTTTTGATAATCCGTTCTTTTTCCACATGTGCAAAACAGAGAGCTTGATTTTCGATGAAAAACCTACATTCACAAGAAATAAAAAATAAATATAATAATCAAATTAAATTTTATTAAAATTATAATTTTTTGGAAGCTTATAATAGGGACTACATACTTACAAAAAAATAAATTTTAAATGAATTCATTTGATCCCCCAAAAGGTAAATCAAAAGTGGTTTTTTATCAGCATTTTGATAGGTGTAAAGGAGACTCCATTATAGGTATGGTTTAAAACTAGTGGGGTTCTATCCAAGGGGGCTTGGTCTAAGGTGGTTTGATCAAACCCTCTTCAATTGGAATACTTTAAATGGAACATTTCAAGGCTTAAATCATTATATTTTCTAAAAATATGTGATTTGCGCAAAAATCAGGATCTCCCAAAAATTGTAAACCACTATTGTGGCAGCACCCTTAAAGGGTTTTTTGTATTGATCTTTTTTGAGTGGGAGCTTGTTGCAAAAATTTTGTGTTTCAACCATGTTGCAGGAAGGAGATGGAAAAAACATCTAGTAGAATTGAGATAGAGAAGTTTAACGAAGACAACTTTGAGCTGTGGAAGCTCAAGGTGGAAGACACGCTTGTAGACCGCGACTTGTGGACAGCTGTTTCTGGAACTATGCCATCATGCATGAAACAAGAAGATTTGGATTTGATGAATTGAAAGGCTAAGGGTCTTATAAGACTCTATTTATCTGATTTAGTACTCCTAAATGTTCACTTAGAAGAGAAGATTGTTGCACTTCTTTGGAAGAAACTTGCTCAAATTTATCAGGCTAAATCCCTGATAAATAAGTTGTTCTTGCGAAAGAATATGCATTCTCTGTAGATGGAGGAAGGATGATTTGTCATAGATCACCTAAATGCATTCAACATGCTTGTTGCCTAATTGAACTCTGTTGGTGTGAAAATGGAGGAGGAGGATCGTTGCATGACTTTGTTGTGTTCACTGTCAGATTCTTGGGACCACCTTGTCATGGCCATTGGAAGTACCACTACCACCTTTAAGATGGATGAAGTGGTTGTGTCATTGCTATCTAAAGAGATGCGGAGAAAATATTCTAAAATGACTAAGGAGGCTTTGGCGGTTCGATGAAGAATGAAATAAAAAGGAAAAAAGAAGAACATGAAGCAAGAAAAGTTAGAATCCAAATCTCGTGGGAGCTCTAAGTCTCCTAGTAAGACCAAGGCGAAATGTTGGAATTGTGACAAACCTAGTCATTTCCGCAAAGATTGTAAGGAGGAGCAAAAGAAGACATTCTTCGATTCTGAGTTTGATAAATCCTCTCAAGATGATGCAAATTCCTTTGTCGCTTCCTTGGCAATGCATGCATCGCAAGATGTGTGGCTAATAGACTTTGGTGCTTCTTTCCACATGACTTTGCATCAAGATTGGTTTTCTAAGTATGAAAGTTATGATGGTGGGAAGGTGCACCTAGGTGATGAATCTCACCTGAATATTGTTGGCCATGGAAGAGTCAAGATAAGATTCCCAGATGGTAGAGTGAAGGGGATCGATTGTTTCCTTCATATCCATGTTTGGCACAAAACCTTCTTTTTGTAAGTTGAATGATGTGGGTGTGCAAGTTGTTTTCTCGAATGAAGGATGCAAGATGACAAGAGGAGCTATGGTGCTTGCTAAGGGTGTTTAGATAGGCACTTTGTTTTAGTTGGATGCATGCATAGTTCAGTGCAATAGTTCTTTTGTGGAAAAGAAGAAAAGAACTGCTGAGTCACTATCCTCACCATTGGAACTAGAAGCAAAGAAGACTGTTGCATCTACTTCTGATGGTCGTGATTTCTGGGTACCCAAGGGTGCTCATGCCTTGGAGATGAAGTTACCTGCTGAGAAGACAATGCTTTGGCACCAAAGACTTGGTCACATTGGTGAAAAAGGGTTTAAGAACCCTGAAAAATAAATGCCTTGTTGAAGGGCTTGATGATTGTAATCTTGAGTTTGATTTTTGCGAACATTGTATTTATGGGAAGCAAAACCATGTTCAATTTTTATCACAATTCTCATAAATCCCTTGGGGTTTTGGACTATGTACATTCTGATGTTTTTGGTCCTATGAACGTTCCTTCATTATCAAAATATGTATATTTTGTTTCTTTCATAGATCATTATAGTAGGACATTTGTTTATTTTTTCAAGAGTAAATCTGAAGTCTTCAGTCGGTTTAAGGAGTTAAAGGCCTTGGTAGAAAATCAGACTAGTAGAAAGATAAAGTGTTTGAGGACTGATAACGGTGGTGAATTTTGTTCCACATATTTCGATAAGTTCTGTAAAGAACATGGGATTGAAAGGCATAAGACAACTCCATACACCCCTCAGAAGAATGGAGTTA
Organism: Sequoia sempervirens; assembly: GCA_007258455.2. Classification (NCBI taxonomy): domain Eukaryota; kingdom Viridiplantae; phylum Streptophyta; class Pinopsida; order Cupressales; family Cupressaceae; genus Sequoia; species Sequoia sempervirens. The sequence continues at coordinate 581,271 of VDFB02343393.1, read as the reverse complement.
CGGAGAGGATGAATAGGATGTTGATGGAGAGGGCTAGGAGTATGCTAAGTATAGTTGGCCTTGAACAAAATTTGTGGGCTGAAGCTATTGCCACTGCATGTTATTTGGTAAACAGATCTCCTACATCAACTCTTGTTGATAAGAAACCTATGGAGGTGTGGTCGAGCAAGAAGCCCTCATTGATACATCTTTGTGTGTTTGGTTGCGAGGCATATGCTCATGTGCCAAGGAAGAATTTAAGTCAAATTTGGAAAACAAGGCTATCAAGTGTATCTTCATCAGATATGGTATTGGTGTGAAAGGGTACTGTTACCCATTTTTCACCTATGGGCTCAATCAAGCAGGGTAACCCATGCTTTCAGATGTTCTCGAAGACCAAATGGAGGTTCACTTCATCCCCAGGTCACCCACAACCTCGAAGTGTTCTCATGTGTCAATAGGTTGCTACAGTTGATAGCTTAGCAAGGGTGAACACTTTATTTGACAACAGTTTTTGGCACGCCCGGTGGGACTGACCGTTGTTTTTAGTCTCAAATCAAAATTATCATATTGTTGTTTGGTGTGTGCAGCAAAAATTGTAGTCTTAAGAGATGAATTTTAGCATACTTGGCGACTCCGAGCTCAGATTTAGCAGTTCCTGTGCATTATTGCTCATGAGAAGAGTGCAGACTAGGAGTAATTCATCTGTTTTTGAGTATTTGCAGTTGTCCCCGCCTAGAAGGATGGGGAGAGAAATCCAAAAGGTTTAGAAGACAGTTGTTTATTTCAGAAGATCCAAGTCGAATCCTGCTGTTAGAGGACATATTGATGTTCCTGTTATTATTACTAATTATACCCCAGCAACAATGATTCCAACGGTAAGAAATCAACCATTTGTTGTTTTTAACCGAGGTAGCCCACTGAATCTAACTCAGCATGATGACATTCATGTCGCTGCCTTAAGAGGTTTGCCATATTTTTATGGGGAGGATCATACCACCCCAACAAAACATATAAAAGATGTTGCCAACCTGTGTGCTATTCACCATGTGACTGAAGAAAATGTTGCACTCAGATTGTTGGCGGCATCCTTCAAGGAAAAAGCCTTACAATGGTTCAGATGCCTACCTGTCAACTCTATAGCCACATGGGATGAGTTAGGAAGCCAGTTGTGCAAGTTTTTTGAAGATAAATCAGACCACTTGTCATTGGTGGAGTAGCTATCTACAATCAAAAGAGCTCCACATGAACATATGTCAAATTTCAATCACCGTTTCCAAAGGACTTGGGATAGAATCCCACAAACAGTAAGACCTACTGCTAATCATGCATTCTTATACTATTTAAGAGCTTTAAATAGTGATATTTATGTGATGATTCAATCAATGGGAGGTGATACACTTCCTGCAGCGTATAGTGTAGTTGTTAGAGCTGAAAACAGCCTTATACAGGCTGGTAAAATTTCTCCAAGACCACCTATGCCAATATTTCCTGCTCTTCAGCCTCCAACCCCCATGCAAGTTCCTCCTTTGACTATTATTCCAAGTGCACCAGCATTGCCAGCACCTAATACCCAGCCTAATGGTCAATTAAACGCATTTCCAATTCAGTCTAACGAACTGCAAGAAATTAAAGGCCTTTTAACAACCTTTGGAAATGAGATGGTTAATCTCAAAAAAATAGCAAAATCAAGGTTTTAAGCCTTATCAACCCTCATTTCAGTCTAATTACCAGCAAAATTAGACCAATAGACCACCTTACCAGCCTTATAATCAGGGCCAAAGATTTGTTTCTAACCCAAGGCCATATCAAGCTTATGACTCTAATGCTGCAAGCACTTCCAAAGAACTTGCCCTGTCCAGAACAACTTAGTCCAGGATTATGAGTGGTGCTTTCTATGTAATCAACCCCATAATCAGAGTACCTATGTAAATGGGATGCTTAACGAAGCCTTGATGGTTTATAACAATAATGTGCCTATAACAACTGAAGTACAACAACAAGAGCAATAGACACGTGAGTCTACATTCCTAAACTGGCAAGGGGAAGAATTTTGTGGAGTGATCCATGCTGATTCTTCAATTGTAGACAATACACACAGTAAGAAGAGGGCAATAGATGAGGGACATCAACCTAATACAATTCAAACTCAATCAAAACAAGGGTCGGACCAAAATCAGAGTGCTCATGACCTGTCAAGAGCTAACCAAATCCGAGTGCTACCAAGGGGCCAGCCTTTGGTAATAAACCAACAGTCTGATTCATCAGCCCAGGGGCCTTTAGTTAAAGGTATTGTTATTCCCCCTAAAATTCAGGTTAAACCTGCTACATCTTTTAATATATTGGAGCATATGAAGAAAACTAATGTACCCATGTCAATATGGGATTCTCTGAGTATTCTGGGTCAAAAGGACCTACTTCAATCGGCCTTATCTGGTTTAAGTATCTCAGATGAGCCTAGTATAGAAAAGGAGAAGGTTGCGTTGGCTAATACTACTGTTGGTGATAAAGAACAACAAGTTGCTAGGGCCAAGCCACCTCCCTTTTATTTGTCATTAATCATAGGAGATCATCTGGTTCACAATTGTATGATTGATTAAGGGGCTAGTAGTTCAGTTATGCCCAAACAGATTGTCGATAAGTTGGGAATTGAATATGAGCCGCTAGAAAAGGGGGTAGTACAATTGGATGGTACGGGTGTGAACATAGTAGGGGTCATTAAAATTTGAGCTTAACTCTACATGCCTGTCCCAATTTTGCAATACCACAGGATATATACATTATTGAGTTACTCTCGTACTTTTCTCTTTGTTTGTCTAGGGATTTTATGGCCAAGATAGGTGGTTACCTATCCTCTGATTGGTCTCACATGCTATTCAGAACTAGATATGGCACTAAAGCTACTATTAAATCAGAACCCATAGCCAAGGTTCATGTTGAACCTTACAATTCGTCTCCTATCAATGCCAACTTGTTTACAAGTGAACAAGTGGAGCAGCCTACTGTTCCAAAGGCTGAGATTCAAATAGAAAGAACATCAGATATTCTTCCTGAAGAGTGGGCACCTCAAGCTCATGAGGTGGGCACAGGTGAGCAATTGGAGGAGGTTGACATCGTTGTTTATATGATGCATGAGACAGACTCTTGTGTGCCTAATATTGAAAAGAGTAAGGAACAACATGGTGAGCAACATGAAAATGATTTATGGGAGTTCTATTTTGATGGCTCAAGGAGTAGAGTAGGTACAATTTTCATTCCCTAGATGTTGTCCCAGCACAGTAAATAGTTTCACTTCAGTTTTTTCCTTTTCAATAAGTTCCCAGGTATCCTGACCTGCTTTAATGGGTTACAAATGAGTTACAGCCATGCATTAGGCTGCTCCAAGTCCATTTCTGAATTTTCCCATGACTCTGTGCCCAATGGATAGGCCTAGGCTACTAGTTTCCTTGTTTAGCAGGCAAACATCCAGCAAAGGTCACCATAAATGTTACCCATTTTTCACCTATGGGCTCAATCAGGCAGGGTAACCCGTGCTTTTAGATGTTCTCGAAGACCAAATGGAGGTTCACTTCATCCCTAGGTCACCCACAACCTCGAAGTGTTCCCATGTGTCAATAGGTTGCTACAATTAATAGCTTAGCAAGGGTACAAACTTTATTTGACAACATGTACAAGCTTTGGGATCTAGTGGCCGAAAAGGTTCTCTACAGTTGAAGTGTTATCTTTAGAGAGATGAAACCTTCTTCCATCACTTTGCAGCCTACAACAGAAAAAAAGAAGATGCGGTTCAGCTTCCTCTTGACTCTAAGAGAGTTGAACCTGAAGCCCAGAATGGACCTGATGATGAGGAGAACTTGAGAAGCTCTGAAAGTTCCAAAGAAGAAGAACCTCAACCTCAACAAGTGAGGAGGTCTATGAGAGACAAGCGACAACTTGATAGGTTTGGATATTCACCTAAAAGGTTTAGTTATTCATTGTTGGATTCCAGTTCTATTTTTGCTTTGGCTACTAACATTGATGAGCCTAGGACTATTAGAGAGGCTATGGGTATGAGTGATGCAAATTCTTGGATGAAAGCCATGGATGAAGAAATGGCTGCGTTGAAGAAAAATGATACATGGGATCTGGTACCTTTGCTTGAAGGATGGAAACCCATTGGATGTAAATGGGTGTTCAAGAGAAAATCTATTCTAGATGGTAGTGTTGAGAAGTATAAGGCACAGTTGGTCGCTAAGGGGTATTCTCAAGTGGAGGGAATTGACTATGGTGAAATTTTATCTACTATTGCGAAGCTAACATCTATCTGGTTCTTGTTATCACTTGCAACATCGTATGATCTAGAAGTGGAACAAATGGATGTGAAGACAATGTTTTTTCATGGTGACTTAGAGGAAGAGATTTATATGTCACAGCCAGAGCATTTCGTGGTTAAAGGTAACGAAAATCTAGTTTTCAAGTTGAAAAAGTATTTGTATGGTCTTAAGTAGTCTCCTAGAATGTGGTACCAAAAGTTAAATAATTATGTGTTGTCGTTGAGATTTATGAGATCTAAATCTGACCATTGTGTGTATTACAAATTTGAAAAATGGTCGTATTCTCATAATTACATTGTACATAGATGATATGTTGTTTTTGGGAATGGTAAAAGTTTGATTTCAGATTTAAAGTCTCAATTGTTAGCACAGTTTGAGATAAAGGATCTAGGTGCAACAAGGTATATTCTGGGGATGGAGATCAAAAGAGACAGGGCTAACAAAAAGCTTTGGTTAAGCCAGAGCAAGTACGCGAATACAATGTTGGAGAGGTTCAACATGACAACTTGCAAAAAGTTGTTCCTGTATTGCAGGAGATGAAGCTTTCTATGGAGGATTGTCCAAAATATCCTATTGATATGGAGGACATGAATAGAGTACCATATGCGAGTGTTGTTGGTAGTCTAATGTATGCTATGGTCTATACGAGGCCAGACATTTCCCAAGCAGTGGGAGTCTTAAGTCAGTTTATGGCTAATCCAGGATGGGTACATCGGGATGCAATGAAGAGTGTGTTCAGATATTTGCATGGTACTTCCGAGTATTCTTTATGATTTCATGGTTATCCTACTAGACCTCAGCACTTAGTGAGTATTTGTGGATATGTGGATTCAAATTGGGAAGGTGACATTGATAGCAGAAGATCCACCAGTGGATATGTGTTCATGATGTATGGTGGTGCTATCAATTGGATGAGTAAGTGACAAGCTATAGTTGCTTTGTCCACTACAAAAGAAAAGTACATGGCAGCAACTTATGCTTGCAAGGAAGTCATTTGGCTTAAGCATTTGTGTTCTGATATTGGTTTTAATGCAGGGCAGATTACTATTTGTTGTGACAATCAAAGTGCCATTTTCTTGGCAAAGAATCCTACATTCCATGACAAAACAAAGCACATTGATGTTCAATTTCATTGTGTTCATGATATGGTAGAAGATGGAAAGGTGAAGTTGGAGAAGGTTGACACTCTGATGAATGTTGTTGATGTGTTGACAAAGCTGGTGAGCATGGAGAAGTTTAAATGGTGTTCGGATTCTATGGGTCTCACAACCTCTAGCAGTTAAATCTTGTTACTTTCATTGGCTCTTCAAAGGTGTTCGACAAGTGGGAGAATGTTAGGAAAAAAGCGTCTCAACCTTTGATTTTTTCATAAATTGGATTTTTCTAAATATTAAAAGTTGTTGATTTTCTCTATTTGCCTTTGTGAGTTACAACTTGCAGTTTCCTTTCGGATGAGGAGTCAAGTTAGAAAGTTGTCTTGTTTTCTTTACAAGTGGAGTTGTGCATAATTTTTTTTTTCTATCTCTATGTTGAGTTTGCATGGAATGTGAGTTTTCGAAGAACAATTATTTTGGCAAGTGCAGATTTTGTAGATTGGCATGTGGTGACAATTTGGAAACTTACCGTTGTGTGTCTGTAGTGTTTTTGGCGCTTTCCATGTTGCATCTTCAGTCTTTGTAGTTGATTTATAATTTTTTATTTTATGCATTGTAAGCTCTTAAATATTGAGCACTTTTGTATTTTGGAGTAGTATGAAGTTGTGTTGAGATACTGTTATGCTGCCGAATTTACTCCAGAATTGTAACACTAATAAACTCATGTAGTAGCTTGCATTGCAAGTGTATTGTAACCATTGTTTACAGATAGTACATTGTTCAGGCTTTTGGAGTGTGAGGTTTTTTTCCCAAAAGGTTTTTCCCCACGTATATTTGGTGTTATGTGTTTTATTGTATCTCTGATATGGTTTTATCTTTAACTTGTTATGTGCATCTTCTTTATTGTAATTGTTTAAGGGTTTGAAACTATCAAAATTTGCACATTCTCTCCTTTGATAGATTAGTGTTGGAATATTTTCTGCGTACTTGGCTTTCTTTCACTACAGGGGCTACAAGAAGATAGATTCATGAGGTTGCGCCATAAGAGGAGGGAAAGTTTGATAAAATTATCACAGGATTCACATAACCTTAGGATTAAAAATAAAATAGATCTAAACGAATGCAAAAAACTAAACTGAGAAACAAAAAAGTTTACTAGTTCGGCAATTTGCCTACGTCCACGGGAAAGCAAGAAAAATCTTTATTAGTCACACAACACATTTTTACATTACAAACAATCCAATATATAATGAACAGCTAACTGTGTATTTCTAGCCTTGCATAACATACTTGCATAATGAAACATCACCAGAAAATTATTTACATTGGAACTGATTTTGTTTGCATTAGAATTTTAGGAGGAAGAAAATAACAAATAGTTTACGAGACTTCACATCCCAACAATGTCCCACTTGAAGTCCAAACTAAGATGTGAAAAACCATGCTTCAAGAAATCTCCTTCTTTCCAAGGCCTATTGTCATAGCCTTACCAATCCAAGAGAAGCTCTACAGAACTCTAGCTTCTCTTTTGAAACAACTTTTGTAAATGCATTTGCAGGATTCAAATTCGTGTGTATCTTTTCCAACTTGTGCTTACCCTCTTCATGAACACTTTGAATATCTAGTGATATCGAAGCTCTATGTGCTTTGTTTGTGAATGAAATGCTGCATTTTTGGCCAAGTGAATGACACTTTCACTATCATTATACAATACAAATTCCTTCTGTCTATTACCCAATTCAAATAGTAACCTCTGCAACCACAACATCTCCTGTAGTGCCCCTTAGTTTTCTTTTTGTTTTGACAGTGACTTGGTTGTACTTGGATACTATGTTACTTTGATACTCAGTTATGATGATTCTTGATGACACTCTTATATCTGATGTTCATGCTTATACCATGCTTATTAGATCAATTTAATTGATTATATGGGTTATTATTGATATGAGTATTATGTGATTATTGAATGTATGTTCTTGTCATGATTTTTATTGATATGAGTATTATGTGATTATTGAATGTATGTTCTTGTCATGATTTGGTATCTAATTATTGTGCATTGGTGTATTTTGGTGAAGGGGAACAGTGTCACATCTCTCGCTTGTGAGTGCCCTGCGACACTACGATTTTCCCTTCACGGTGTGTTTGATTGCTTGTCTATGTACATGTTCAACTGTGTGGTTTGCTACAAGTTGCAAGTACCAGGCATCGACTCCACCTGAATTGTCAGGTTTGAGCGTACTTTATACTCAATGGAGATAGTTGATTTGGAGATAGCATCAGGTCCCCTACGTTGAGCCAACATCCTTGACGAGGATGTGTATCCATGTCACCCTGACAGTGTTGTTCATTTTTTTCTTGTGTCGTGCTCCTATTTTTTGCCTTCATCGTGAGGTCTGGTATTACTGGGTATTTTGTGTATTTGATTGAATTGGTTGATTGTACTTTGATTAATTGTTATATTAAAATAAAGATAATCAGAATCAAAAGGATTTGGAATAATTAAAATAAAATATTTTATACAATTGAAGTATTGATTAAATAAATAATAATAATGTCCTTATTTGATTTAAATAAATTTAAATTATGATTTAATAAGGGAATTTAAAGAATAAATATATTAAACTATGTTATTGTGCAAAAAAATTATATGATAGATTAAATTAATAAACTAAATATTTTAATAGTTAATTTAATTGTGTGTAATTGTAAGTTATGGTTAAAAAATTATAAAATAATAAGAAGTTAAAGAATGTGGTGTAGGTGCACCAAGTTTGAATTTTGCTAATAGGTCATAGGTTAAGTGGGTTTTAGTGTTTTGAGGGTCATTTTGATGTAATAAGGACAAGTTAAGGCCATTCATAATGTTTGTAGAGTCATTGGGTCAAAATTGCAAAAATTGCAAAATTATGTAAAAAGTTGTCAAACAAAAAAAGTTACAAAATTGCAAAATTTGTAAAGTTGTTGAATCCCAACGGTGATGGGCCTTCAAAGGGAAGTTATAGTAATTTTCATAGGGTTTTTGTGGTTTATATATGTTGGGAACTCGATGATAGTTGTTGTTGGTGGTTTGAGAAAGATCTAAACAATAAAAATCTCTATTTTTACCATTAATTATGTATTCTCTCTTTGAATAGTGTTGTTGCAAGGCCTTGTACAGACCCGTACTGTGAGAAGTTTCTTGGAAGTGTTTTGAATTGGATGCATCAATGAACTAAGAGTCTTTTGATCTTTGTGGGGTATAATTTCATCAAGTATTAAAGATTTTATAGCACTTTTACTGTACACGGGTCTAATAAGCCAATTTCAAGGGTTTTGAGGGCATAAAATGTATTTATAACACATTCCACCTATTGTGTACCATGTGGCTTGGTGGAATGAGACTATTAGGTAAGGTTAATATGATAGGTTGTGAATTTTGAGCAAGGAGAAGGAAATTGGAGAGTTGTAGATGTTGTCCTTGGGGTATTTGAGTGAATTAGGGTATGAAAATGGTGGTTTGAAGTAGTGGTCTATTGAAATCTCTATGTTAAAATTTTGGTGAAGGTTTAGGAAGCTAAGGTAGGAATAAAATGATGTGTGGGAGGCATTGAAATAGTGTGGAAGAGACTGGAAGTTGATATTCCTTAAAACCCTCCTTATTTCAAGAATATGCAAACCTAGAGTAAGGGTTTGTTGGTTAGGCATTTAGATCATTGCATTGGAGGATAAAAACTATTGATTTAGTGGTTTTGAGGTTTTTTGAGGGACTTTCCATTGATTTTTGTGGAGGGAAGCAAGTTTGGAGGGTACTTTCTTTGGAAAATAGGCCTAATTGGCCAAGTAGGACAGTGTATGAGTATTTGATTGAAGAGTATGTTCCAAGGTAACCCTATGGGGTTTTGAGACATGTTTTTGTAGGTATTAAAGGGTGTCAGAAAATATAATTGGTTTGGTGGTGTGTGAATAATTTTTGCAAGATAAGTCCAAAAACTGAGTTGGCAAACCTACAAGGCAAACAAAGAGATTGTGTGAGATTTCCAAGTGCTAGGTTTTTAAAGGTTGGGAAATTGATTCAAGAGATTTGAATTATGTTTGTTGGACAATTGTATCACTACTCTACATTAATTGGTATCATAGCTTAGGGATTAGATCTCTTGAGAGTGGAAGGTTGCTGATTGAAGAAAGGAAACTTAGAATTTGAAAGGACAAAGTGTCAAGATGCCTCCAAAGGGTAATAATATGGTTAGAAAGATGCAATAGACAGAAGAGAAGACTGAGAGGGAGATTAGAAACTTGAAGGAGATATAACACAGGTTGGTTGCAAGGTTGGAAAGTGTTGAAGCAGGTTAGAAGAGAGGTATGGAACTCTTGGTGATGAAAGTGGCACTGAAGATGAAGAAGATGAAGAGTATGAAGATGTAGAAGAAGAGTTGGATCTTGAAGAGAAAAAGATGGAAAGGCTATTGAAGGTAGTAAAAGGAAACAAACACAAGGTAAGAGTTTATTTTCCTGTGTATGATGGTAATCTTGATGATGAAGCATTGTTAGATTGGATTGTAGCTTTAGATAACTACTTTGAATGTGAGGATGTACTTGATGAAGAAAGGGTGAAGATAGCAAAAACCAAATTGAAGGGGCATGCATTAGTTTGGTGGGACTATGAACAAGCTGAAAGGAGAAGAAAAGGTAAGTCTAAAATAATTTCATGGGATAGGATGGTAGCCAAATTGAAAGGTAAGTTTTTTCCAAGTGATTATGCTATTCAAATGTCTAAAAGGCTTCAAGATTTGAAACAAAGGGAAATGGATGTGAAAACTTACTCTAATGAGTTTTATAAGTTGAGCATAAGAGTAGGACATATGGTTGATGATGTAGAAAAGGTGGCTTAGTATCTCAATGGACTAAGGTTCAACATCTAGGATGAGTTGAGTTTGCACAATCCAAGGACAATTGAAGACTGCTACCAAATGGCTATAAGGGTAGAAGAAAAAGTGAGAATAAGACAAGAAAAAACAACTAGAGGTAAAGGCATCACATCAAGAGGAAGGGGACCATATTCTACTTCAAGATAGTCCAATGAAAGCCAAGGAGATGCACATAAAGATCAAGGACAATTTGTTGATCAACGTGGTGGATTCAGAGGCTCTAGAGGCAGATTTGGAGGAGGTAGAAATTCAAACATATTTTCAAGTAGGTGCTACAATTGTAATGAGTTTGGGCATCTAGCATACAAGTGTCTTGAAAGATAGGGTTCTACATCAAGTGGTGGTGAGAGAAGAAGTGAAAGGAGGGCTCAAATAGTGCAAGAAGATGAATGTGAAAGTTCAAATTCTCCAAATCTAGTTGTTGCTCCAGAAGTTGGGGTCTCTTTGATGGTTAGAAGACAAATCCTCAAGGAAACAAAGGAGAAAGAACCAATGCAAAGAAGAGCTCTATTTAGAACTACATGCAAATACAAGGGTAAGGTATGCAAGGTAGTCATAGATTCAGGTAGCACTGAGAATATGGCCTCTAATGACATGATAGATAAGTTGAAGTTACAAAAATTTCCTCATGAAAATCCATATAAGATATCATGGTTGAATGATAACCAATCCATCTTGGTTAGTGAACAAGCTTTGATTGAATTCAATATTGGTGGTTATAAGGATAAAGTTGTTTGCAATGGTGTACCAATGGATTGTTTTCATGTTTTGATTGGGAGACCATGGCAATATGAAAAGCATGCTATATATGAATGTAGAAGCAATAGCTATCAAATTAAGCATGAATGTAACGTTTTTACACTAAATCCATTGCAAGGAGGTGTTGAGGATTAGTCCAAGACAACAAGGGCAATCATGTTTGGTAGAAAAGAGCATATGAAACTTGAGGAAGGAAAAAACAAAGAGTTTGCAGTCATGGCAAATGTCACATATGCTAGGACAATAGATAGAAAGAAGGAAGAGAATGGGAATACAGTAAGCTTGAAGAGTAATCTAATTTTACAGAGAAAAGAAGGTGAAATGTTGACAAAGGCAATCTAAGAGAAGGCCAAATATCAGATGAGTATGAAACCACAAGTTGGATGGAAGGAGGATGATGCAATCCTAGTTGGGACAGTGATATGTCCTATGAAAAAAAAAAGAGGTTAGTAGGAAGTCATATGTTGTCAAAATAGAGACTTGTAAATCTGATAACACAGTGGCATTTGGGGTAGAAAGTCTGTAGGTAAATATGAAGGTAAAAAGTGGGGTGCATGAGAGTGTTTGGCAAGAGCCAAAGGGAAAATACCAACATGAAACAAAGGTAAAGAAGTAACTAATTTATGATGCATTTTCTAAGTGTTTGTGTGCAGGTGTTCAAGCAAGGACAACACCAGTTTCAAATGCAAGGAAGGTCAGGATGCAAGGAGGAGATTAGTTTACAAGAAGTGAACAATGGCAAGAAGCAAACAAGAAGTACAATGCAAGGTATGATGCAAGAGTACAAAATTTGGTTCCATGGAGAAGGTTTCTAGTCTGGAGAGAATGTTGATGGAAAGGAGAAGCTAAGAAGAAGCATGGAGTAGGACATCACCAGATCTCATGGGACATGAGTCTTTTCTAGGCCGGGTGTATGGTGCAGGTGCACCAAGTTTGAATTTTTCTAATAGGTCATAGGTTAAGTGGGTTTTAGTGTTTTGAGGGTCATTTTGATGTAATAAGTCCAAGTTAAGTCCATTCATAATGTTTGTAGAGTCATTGGGTCAAAATTACAAAAAATGCAAAATTATGTAAAAAGTTGTCAAACAAAAAAAGTTACAAATTTGTAAAATTTGTAAAGTTGTTGAAGCCCAATGGTCATGGGCCTTCAAAGGGAAGTTATAGGTGTTTTCATAGGTTGGTTGTGGTTTATATATGTTGGTAACTCGATGATAGTTGTTGTTGGTGGTTTGAGAAAGATCTGAACAATAAAAATCTTTTTTTTTTTACCATTAATTATGTATTCTCTCTTTGAATAGTGTTGTTGCAGGGCCTTGTACAGACCCATACTATGAGAAGTTGCTTGGAAGTGTTTTGAATTGGATGCATCAATTAACTAAGAGTCTTTTGATCTTGGTGGGGTTTGATTTCATCAAGTATTAAATATTTTATAGCACTTTTACTGTACATGGGTTTGATAAGCCAGTTTCAAGGGTTTTGAGGGCATAAAATGTATTTATACCTCATTCCACCTATTTTTTACCCTATGGCTCAGTGGAATGAGACTATTAGGTAAGGCTAAGATGATAGGTTGTGAATTTTGAGCAGGGAGAAGGAAATTGGAGAGTTGTAGGTGTTGTCCCTGGGGTATTTGAGTGAATTAGGGTATGAAAATGGTGGTTTGAAGTAGTGGTCTGTTGAAATATTTGTGTTCAAAGTTTGGTGAAGGTTTAGGAAGCCAAGGAAGGCATAAAATGAATGGTGGGAGGCATTTAAATAGTGTGGAAGAGATTGGAAAATGATATTCCTTAAAACCCTCCTTATTTCAAGAGTATGGAAACCTAGAGTAAGGGTTTGTTGGTTAGGCATTTAGATCATTGCATTGGAGGATGAAACCTATTGATTTAGTGGTTTTGAGGTCTATTGAGGGACTATCCATTGATTTTTGTGGAGGGAAGCAAGTTTGGAGGGTACTTGCTTTAGAAAATAGGCCTAATTGGCCAAGTAGGACAGCGTAGGAGTGTTTGATTGAAGAGTATGTTCCAAGGTAACCCTATGGAGTTTTGAGACATGTTTTTGTAGGTCTTAAAGGGTGTCAGAAAATATAACAAGTTTGGTGGTGTGTAAAGAATTTTTGCAAGATAAATCCAAAAACTAAGTTGGAAAATAGAGAGATTGTGTGAGATTTCCAAGTGCTAGGTTTTTAAAGGTTGGGAAATTGATTCAAAAGATTTGAATTGTGTTTTTTGGAAAATTGTCTCCCTACTCTGCATCAGAATGCTGAAGGTAGTATAAATAAATAAATTTAAAGAAGTGATGTTGCAACGGATTGGAGAGGAGTAAACAAATTAGTTAGGGATAACAAAGAAAGGGGCTTTTGGTTATTTCCGGAAAACTAATCTTTCTTTTCTGTCAGGAATAATCCTCTGGTTTTGGAAAAAAATCTTCTGATTTGGGAGTTTTGAATTTGGGTTTCTATAGAGGTTGTTGGATTCAGGAAAGGATTGGAGCTGTAAATTGGAGAAGAGGTTGGAGTTGCGAATAGGAAGTGGAGAGCTCTGTATCAGCTTCCATCTTAGTCAATCGAACTGTTCCAGGTTCCTCTGCCCTGCAACCTTCTTGTTTTGGAATAAATATTTGAAATATGTATGTTGGTTTGAACAAAAATGCCTGTAATTTGTGAGTCTAAACTAGAATAGTCAGAAATTGCATTCTCTGTAGTCTTGTATTCCAAGTGTTTGCGAATTATTGTGCTTTTGAATCCATCGACATTGACTGGACACTCACATTTGAAGCATTTTCCCCAGAAGTAAATGGTAATAAGTCAAAATCTTTGCACTCATTTATATGCTTTTTCTTGAGGCATCTAACTATAGTATGCACCTCATATTTTTCTTCAATCTTTGCATGGTTATATCAGACATTCTTCAAATTCTCGTTACCATGCTCAAAACTCCTTTTCCAGCGCCCACTTCTATTTTCAAGTAATGCATTCAATTAATATTAATAGAATCTTGGTCGAACCTTTCTCTATCATGGCGTCTTCTTTTGTTAACCTTTCAAGTTGTTTCTCAAACATTATTTCTTTATTCTATTAAATTTTTGTATAGCTTCTAAGGGCCGAGCATACATGTATAACTGCGTATGAAATAGGCGTAATTTTCCCAAAATTGCAGAACTTTATTGCACAATGAAATCAGTATTGAATCTCATAGAAAAGGCCGCCACCCCTATTTCTAGTCATCTACTCTCTTCTTAGCCAATGAGGGAGTACGTTACCTTCATTCTTGTTCCTCCTCTCAATTGCAGATTCATTTGAATTCCTACTCTTCATATGTATTTTCTGAGTTCAATTTTGGTTGGGCTTAATTCTTTTTCACACTGTATACTCTTTAGTCGGTGCCGGCGAACTTAGTATATCGCTGGATATATGATCGACCACTGTGGTTTTATTTTCTTTAATCACTAGTTTTCTGAATTGTACTGCTGCCACTATTATCATCTTCATCTTTGGCCAATGCGTACCAATAAACTGTAGATAACTATCAGGCATTTTAGATAGGTATTACTATGCAATGCAAATACAAGTTTTGGTAATCGAAGATTAGTATGATAGTGGCCATCGATTATAATCCTTATTGCGCATGGAGTTTATAAGTGTATTTTGGTAATTTCAATTGGAAATAAATTCATATATATATATATATAGCCATCTATATAATGTTGTTAAATACTCCTGTATGAAACTACTATACTGTATTCTAAATAGTTGAAAAACAATTGTATAAATAGAAATACGTAAATATAAATATATATGTATATGTATATTTATACATAGACTTTTATATGGTTATAATTTAATCTCTGAATTTGGAAACAAAATTTTGCCTTGATAAAATAAGATATATGTGGATTAATATATATGAATATGTATATGTATATATATATTATACATATATATATGCATACTTATATATTTATATGTTCATAATCTTGTAAGTGTGAATGTGTGTATATGTTTGATGAGATTCATAAATGAATATTGTTGCCTTAGTTATTAAGCGATCAGGTTAAGGAAGTGAAAGAAATAGAGCAAAATTTGAATGTGGTAGGAATAGTGTATTGTGTAAATGAAAGATTAGTTTGCTTGGAATAAAAGATTACAAAATTGGGTTAAGATGAATATTCAATAACATGACATGTAAGCTTTGTAAACCCACTCTAGAATCTACTTTTCTATTATTGTTTTGAATTGTTTATGTGAAACAAGCGAATGATTGTTGATTTGGGAGTGAATTGTGGGTTTTGTACCAATGTTTATGACATCTTGTGAAGTGAATATAGGAGTCTTCAAAAGGCTAGGGAGAATTGTCTTCTTGATGGAATTCTTTGGTAATCTTTTGTATTAAATGTTTATACGATGATCTTTAGCCTTGCATAGTATATCCACCAATGTGGTTGGAACTTGTGTGTGGGAAGGGTTATGCCTCGCCTTATTGTATATGTTAATGGTATCTTGTGATTGTGCAAGTTGGCTTTGCTCTTTTGATTTCATTGGGTCTCCTAGTTGCTAGTAGGGGAGTGGCTCTCAATGGGGGCCGACACACAAAGTGGCATCGGGGTAACCCATGTGGGAGTTTCATAATTAAGTGATAACCTAAGATAAGTGAATGCCTCACTCATGGCTCAAGTGCTCGTTTAGGCTTGAGATGAGTTGAAAAGGTCTAGAATGGCAAGATCAATTGCCTCGTCCCCATGAGAGGTATGTTGATTCTGCATAGGTTTGTATGGGGGCCAGAGATCGGTAGAGGCTACTAGGGTAACCCAAAATGGGGGTCGGGGCCTAGGAAGATCTTCCTGGGTAACCCATAGAAAACTGTGTGATGACACTCCTCCTATGACAACCTAGTATTCCCTTGTCTCTTGTCTCCCTTGATGTTGTGTGCCTCTAGAAGTGGTGTTACTGTTGTGTGATGTAGTACTGTACTTATGCATTAGAGTCATGTTGGCCTTTGTGTTGTCTATTGTCTCTTGAATGATTGTGTTGGGACCTTAATGCTATCTCCTAGCATGGGGGTGGACCTTAGGGTTCCACATTGTCGGGTGGAATGTGCCTTGTACTCCATTGGGTTCCCTCACTTTGTTCGTGTTCGTGGTGATCACTTCTGGGTTTGAAGGCTTCTGCACTTGTTCCAGTTCATGTGGATTATTATTCATGTACTTTTATTGTACCACAGATATATTGTATCATGTATATACTTGTGATGTACTCTCCTCTCTCATTCAAGGAGACAATGATGTAATGATGTGTTATTGTAATTAATTGTAAACTCTCTATTGTAATGGACAATGTAAAAGATGTTTTTATATATGTTAGTTAATTGGATTGATTCTAAATGATATCTATTGACCATGTAATGGTTATTTCATATTAGTTGATCTTATAAATGTGATGATTAAATGTATTTTCACATTGTAGATGGAATTTAATTAAATGTAATGAATTTCAGTTCTTGCTAGTTTAGTTAATGGGAAATCTAGTAGTGTAGTCACGAACCTTAGAGGACTTAGTTTAGAATTGAGTTAATGTTTCATTTGCAATCGTGTGAATATTGCACTTTAAAAAAAAAATGTTTGTTTTTAGGTGTTTAGTGTGTTGTCCTCTAGAGTTTCATGGCGGGGCATTACATCTCCTTTGCTCCTTCTGTCATTGCAATATACTCTACTTCAGTAGTTGAAAAAGCCACTACTTTCTGCAAATAGAAATCCAGCTAACTGTTGCTCCTACCAATGTGAATATATATCCTGTTGTAGATCGTCTCTGATATAAATCTCCAGCCATATCTAAATCAACATATCCATGAAATTGTGCATCTTCACCTCTAAACCTCAAAACATGGTTTGAAGTGCCTTTAAGATATCTTAGAATCCATTTCACAACTTGCCAATAATTTTTTCCTAGATTACTCATGTATCTACTGACCACTCCCACTGCTTGGGCAATATTTGGTCTTGTGTGTAGACCATAGCATACATTAAACTCACAACTGTAGATGAATATGGCACTGTTTCCATGCATTCTTTTTCTTCAAGTGTCTTGGGACACATCTCATAAGATTATTTGAAATGATCTACTAGGGGTGTGTTGACTACCTTGGCATCCTTCATGTTAAACCTTTCTAGTACTTTTTCAATGTATTTTTCCTATGACAATATAAGTTCCTTTTTCTTCATGTCTCTGATAATTCTCATTCCAAGGATTTACTTTGCAACACCCAAATCCTTCATTGAAAATTTATTAAATAATTGTTGTTTCAACTTGTTAACAACCATGCTAGATCCCACAACTAGCATATCATCAACATACACCAATAGCAATACAAATTTTCCATTATCAAAGAACTTAGAATAAACACAATGGTCAGATTCACATCTAGAAAATTTCTAATTAGACATGAGAGAATAAAATTTTAGATACCATTGTCTAGGAGCTTGTTTCAACCCATATAAGCTACGATTTAGTTTGCAAACTAGTGCTTCTTTACTTTTTTCCTCAAAACCTTTTGGTTGCTTCATGTACAACTCTTCTTTCAAATCACCATGAAGAAAAGCTATCTTGAAATCAAGTTGCTCCAACTCTAGATAATGAATAGCTACTAAACCCAACGCTACTCTAATAGAGGTCATTTTCACAATTGGTGAAAGTATCTCTATAAAATCAATGCCCTTTTGTTGAGCATATCCCTTGACCACCAATCTAGCTTTAAATCTCTTCTTTCCACCTGCTTCTTCCTTCAACCTATACACCCATTTGTTTTGTAATGTTTTCCGATTGGGTAGAAGGGTTACTAGATCAAATGTATGATTTCCCTTAAGCGATTCCATCTCATCTCTCATGGCTTCCATCCATTTATTACTATCTTTATCTACGCATGCTTCTTTAAACGTAGTAGGTTCAGATTCATCAGAAAGCAATAAATATTGAATAAAATCTTTATACCTGGTTCAAGGCCTACGTTCTCTAGTGGACCTCCTAACTGGAGGAATCAACTCTTGTGCATTACTAGCTGGATGAACATGTTCTTCATTATCTTGGAAATCTTGTGGTTGGTCATGTGTTTGAATTTGCACTGGTGGTTGTGGCTGGTTTCTAACCACCTTTTGTTTAAACATATCGCTACCATTCATGATATCTTCTAATGGAATATACTCCTAAGGTGATTTTCCTTCTTGTAAACTTGGCATTACATTTTCACTAAATATCACATCTCTACTTCGTGTGACACACTTAGTAACTGGATCCCACAACATGTAACCATATGTTTCTTCTCCATATCCAATGAAGATACACCTTTTAGATTTCATGTCAAGCTTAGTTTGTTTTTCTTTTGGAATATGAACAAAAGCTTCACATCCAAACACACACAAATGATCATAAGAAATTTTCTTACCTAACCATTTTTCTTCTAGAATTCCAAATTCAAGTCGAGTGGATGGCGCTTTGTTAATCAGGTACACTAATGTATTTATTGCTTTTGTCTAGAACTCTTTTCCTAGTCCTACATTTGAGAAAATGCTTCATGCTCGTTCCATAATGGTTCTATTTAACCTTTCTATAGCATTTTTCTCTTGTGGTGTAAGAGGAATAATCTTGATTCTCTGAATACCATTCTCTACACAATATTGATCAAATTCTTTCGAACAATACTCACCTCCCTTGTCAGTTTTAAAACCTTTAATCTTATAGCCAATTTGGTTTTCAACAAGTGCTTTGAAGGTTTTAAATAACCAAAACTTTAGACTTCTTTTTCATCATATAAACCAAAACCTTCCTAGTGCAATCATCCAAAAAAGTAACAAAATAAATAGAATCTCCAATAGATGCTACCTTTGTGGGGCCGAAGACATCTGAATGCACTAGATCCAATGGTCATGTATTCATCTTGTGTTCCTTTTTATAGAATCTCGTCCTCTTCTGCTTGTTGTAAATGCAGTCTCACATAATTCCATATCTACTTCTTTCAAACTTGGAAGTTGGCTCTTCAAAATCTCAAGTCCCTTCTGGATCATGTGTCCAAACCTTTTATGGCAAAGTTCTATTGCACTATTTTCTACTATCAGTGTAGCTCCCACTTCAATCTAACCCTCTAGTACATACAATGTACTATATTTGCTTCCTCTTCCTATGACCAATGCTTATTTTGTTACCTTTCATACTCCTGCTCCAAATGTAACAATATATCCAAGAGAATCTAATTTCCCAAATGAAATCAAGCTTATTTTGAGTTGAGGAACATGCCTCACATCATTTAGCAACCAACTGTTACCATTCTTCATCTTCAATAGAACATCTCCTTTTCTAGTGATACTGCAAGGTTCATCATCGTCGAGATAAACCTTACCAAAATTACCAGCTTGGTAATTTCTAAAACAATCTCTTGAAGACATTGCATGAAATGATGCTCCTGAGTCAAGTATCCAAACATCTACAACGAAATCACTTGAAGATAAAATAAGAGCATCAACATCTTCAGAAGTTGTATTTACCTCATTATCTTTAGATTGATTTTCAGCCTTCTTCTTGTTCTAGAGGGTCCAACATTTTTTCTTCATGTGGCCCTCCTTGCCCCAATGCCAATAGACACCTTTTCTACCTCTAGATTGGGATATTTTAGTAGACTTTGATCTTTTCCTTTGGTTATCCTTGCCTCGTTGTTGTGTTCTTCCTCTGTTGCTAGCTACTAAAGCAGCACCTGATGAATTACTTTGATTTTTTCTTCTCATATCCTCACTGAGAAGAACTCCAACATCATCAAATTTTAGCACGCCATTTGGGCTAGATGCGGAGTTACTAACAACCATAACAACTCCTTCCTAGCTATCAGGCAATAAACATAATAATAGGATAGCCTTTATCTCATCCTCTACTATAATGTTTACTGAAGACAACTAAATAACCAAAGTATTAAACTCATTTAGGTGATTTGTGACAGAACCACCATCTTGCATTTTTAAATTAAACAATTTATTCATTAAAAATACCTTTTTTGATGCAAAAGGTCTCTCATACAACTTTGATAGATGATCCCAAAGTCCTTGTGCTATCGTTTGTGTTGAAACATTGAACAAAAAATTACTGGATAATGAAAGAATGATTGTAGCCACAACCTTCTGATCCATTTTATCCCAATCTTCATCCTTCATGTTGGTTGGCTTTTTAGTTTTTTCTTCCAATGTAATTGAAAGGTCCTTTTGAATGAGGAGAGCTTTGAGTTGCAATTTCCACATTCTAAAGTTTTGGCCTGAGAATTTTTCAATTCTTCATTTTTCGGTCTCCTCCATTTCTTACAACCTTTTGTGCTAATTTTCTTACTTAGATTTCAATAAACATATCAAATTAAAAATAAAAATTCCAATATTTACAATCAAATACTTATAATTTTATTTCAGATTTGCAATACATAGATCTATAGATCCTTACTTTAATTCCCTTGTAGGTTTGACCATGCAGCAATAAATTTCTACTTCCAACGACATCCTCCATGGCTGCTAGCAAAAGTTTGTTGCAAAAGTAGACACGACCTTGGCAGACGATTACCATCACAACTCAGTAAATGCGAATTGAAAGGAGGTCAATCTGCATTTACCAAATCTCCTCCAACACACCTTTCTTTATCGCCTCCCTATCTTGCTCTGATACTAGTTGATAAAATTATCGTAGGATTCATAGAACCTTAGGATTAAAAATAAAGCAAATCTAAATGAATGCAGAAAACTGAATAGAGAAAAAAAATTACGTGGTTCAGCAATATGCCTACGTCCATAGGAAAGTATGAGAAATCTTTATTAGTCACACAACACACTTTTACATTACAAATAGTCCAATATATAATGGACTTTGCAACTAGCTAACTACGTATTTCTAGCCTTGCATAACAGACTTGCATAATGAAACATCACTAGAAAATTGTTCTTTGGAACTAATTTTGTTTGCATTGGAATTTTAGGAGGAAGACAATAACAAATAGTTTATGGGACTTCACATCCCAACAAGGTTGGTGATTGGATGGAGCACACCATTTGTTAGAAGACATAAAATTGCAGATTGTGATTGACATTAGAGAGGGGTGTGATAGGTATGAAGGTAGGAGACATAATGCATAAAGAAAATTTTCCTTGGTTTAATTCCCACACAGAAGCTTAGTGGGGAAGGCGCAAGGAAAATTGGCGAAGGCGTGAGAAGTTAGAATAAAATGCCAAATACATATTTGATGCAGGAGCATCCAGTGGTGTAAGGGCAATCTTGCATCACCCAAAAATATGTTTTCCTTTATGTTTCCTTTTGTTATCTTTTTGTTGATGTTTTTGCATTTCTGGATACCCTTTTCGTCGAATAAGAGTTCCCAACTTTCAGAATTGCATTTCTACTTTTTCTACTCAATTTCTATTTTTAGTAGTTTTGAATTTGAAGGCGTGAGGAGGCATAAATTTATGGGAAGCTTTAGGATAGAAAAATAAGCACTTTGGCGAAAGAATCAGGTCAAGATCATTCCCGATTTGAAATTTATTCAAGTTTTAATTTTTATTTTTTTCCCTGAAAAATATTCCAAGTACAGTTTGAGGCACTAAATGGTCCTGTACAAGTAGAGAAATTGCTAGAACTAGCAAAACTAGTTCTTAGCACATTTTTCACTCTGAGACCTTTCCAACAGTTCAAACGGTTTGTCAAACGGAGTCCCGAATCAAAAGTTATGGCTCCCGAAAGTTGGTGCATTTTCAAAAGTGTGCTAATTTTCGAATGTAGTTTGCCAAGCCTCTAAAACTCATATTTCAAATGTGTTTTTGGCTCCAAAACAAAAAAAGGGGAGTTATTTATGGGCTAGTTCTGATTTTTGGGGTAGCTTTTTGGGGAAAGAGCGCATACTGAGAAAAGGGGAACTTTTGAAATTTTCTGTAACTAGCATGTATTACAGAACTCGATGATTTGAGATCCTTTGCATGTAATATTTTCATATTTTAAATAATAATAATATTCTCTGGTTTGTGTGTGATTTTTTGTGTCTCGGGTTAGCACCCTCATCAATATTTGTGAAATAAAAAACTGTAGAACCCTGATAGTCACGCCTAGTAGTGCAAAGTGAGGTTTTTTAAAATACAATAAAATTGTGGCATTGAAAAGAATAGAGGGGCGCTAGATAGAAGCAAGAAAGGGCACGCACAATTGTGAAAGCACTATGTATAAGCAACCGTTTTAGAATTAAATAATAAAAAATGCTTAGAGCCCAGAAGGTTGTGTGGTAGAGGGAGGGTCAGAGAAAGAGATCATAGGCTACGTTGGATGTAATATGGAGCCACTGCAAATATTGAATTCATAAAAGTAATTAAAATATATATGTAGTTTAGAAGGGAGGTCGTGGGTAGCTACATACCATGACATACAGAGTAGCATGAGTATGTAGCTTGAGTGTGGATAAATTGGAGAGTGTCGGTGTGAAGGAAAAGTTCTAGTGTAGGTTGTTGATCTAGAACAAAGAAGGGGTAGATTGGATGTCTTGAGAAGGTTTAGGCCATAGAAGGCCAACTTATTGTATTTTTGTAATTAAATCAATAAAGTCAAGTTTTCTTCCGATCACTATTTCATTGAATTGTTGAATTTACTTGTGAGTTTAGTTTTGTGTTTGTCCTAGATTTTAGTCGATGACTAGTGAGGATTATTTCATGCAAGGTTGTCCATGCAAAGCCCCAACATTGGGAAAAACCTCCTTACCCTAGCAAAGATCAAAGGGCCAATTTAGGTTACATTCTAATATTTTTTTGAATTTAGTGACCTATTTTGACAGAAAATTATCTAGATTTGGCACCCATCCAAATAAGTTCATCATCTTTATTTTATATAAATATTGTCTTGAAGTTAAGAATCTTATTAAGCTTTAATAAGGCTAGTGGAGAGATAGGAATAGTCCCAAAGTCTTTCCAGTGTCAACTTAACATGTCATCATTTTGTGAGACATAGTCTGCTACCTTGACACCCCATAGGTCTTCTATCATTTATTTATAGCCCTAAAGATTCAAAAAAGATGTGAGAGGGGGCTCATCATTCTATGAATCTAACTAGAAGTGATATTTTTCATTTAGATTTTTTTACAATATATGATCCATTAGAAGGGAGTGACAATCTTGCATGAATTGCCAAATATTTGAGTTATTTTGTGGGTTGGCAATGAAAAATATTTGAGAAGTATTTTCATTGTCTAATTATTTACTTAGAAGGATTTGAATTCATAGGGCTAAAGGATTTATATACATATTCAAAAATAAATTTGAATCCAAAGGTCTATTCTATTTGTTTTAAGCTAGCTCCCCACACATATACACTTTTCTTGATATTGTCCTAGTTTATTATAGAAAGTATTATAATTTCATTAAATTCCTTCCATACAAAAAAATTTATGATGCTATTAAGATCTCGTGAAACTTTATTTGTTAACTTGATACATGATGTCATGTAGATTGGAGTTACAGATAGGAAAACCTTTATCATGGTAATCCTCCTAGTCAAAGCTAGCCATCTATCTTTCTAGGTCTCTAATTTAGCCTTGTAGGAGCCTAAAGTATCATCCCATAGTAAAGTCCTTATATTGCCTTTGAATAGCGGAATACCAAGATATTTACTAGGAAGGGACTCAAATTTGAAGCAAAAAAGATCCACAATTCTTCTGTGAACCATGGCTTTCACATTAAAGAAAAAATATAATGAATTTATCATAATTTATATAATGACTAGATGAATACAAATAGAAGTCTAGTGTTCCTTTCAACAATTTTTTTAGATCCATCTTAGCCTCAATATACACGATAGTATCATCTACAAACTTCTAATGGGTTAAGGGATCCAAACCTATAGCAACCTAAACACCATGCTAGACCCCAAAAAAAAACCTTATTTTTTATTATTTTGCCAAAACCTTCTACCATGATTACAAACAAAAAGGGGGAAATAGGACCACCTTGTCTCAATCCTTTGGTAGATTCATAGAAATCACAAGGAATACTATTGACCAAGAGAAATTATCTAGCTCAAGAAATGCAACCAAAAAAATCTAGTGCATCCATTCTAAGAGAAAATCAAAAGCTTTAAGAATGTGCATTAGGAAAAGCCAGCTTACACAATCATAAGCCTTACATCAAGTTTGATAACCATACTTTTTTGTTTTGAGATTGTTATGGAATGAATTTCTTCATGAGCCATTATGATTCCATTTATTATCGATCTGTAGGGGTGAAACAAATTTTTTTAATAAAAATAATGTTTATGAGAATCAACTTGAACTTGTTGGCCATCGCCTTAGAAATGTTCTTAAAGATTGTGTTATAAAGAGAAATGGGCTAGTAGTCAAAGAAAGAGGAGCATGCTATCTTCTTAGGAATAAGAGAAATGTTGGTGTTATTAAGGAACTTTAATTTTCTCTCTTCCTTGTGAGAATTGTCAACAACACCCCAAATGTTGAATCACACAATGTCCCAAAATGTTTGATAGAAATAGGTGGGGAAGCCATCTAGGCTAGGGGCCTTCTCAAGGTTGAGTTGGAAAAATACACATTTAACTTCC
Source organism: Sequoia sempervirens (assembly GCA_007258455.2). Classification (NCBI taxonomy): domain Eukaryota; kingdom Viridiplantae; phylum Streptophyta; class Pinopsida; order Cupressales; family Cupressaceae; genus Sequoia; species Sequoia sempervirens. Next base: position 556,631 of record VDFB02343393.1, on the reverse strand, counting down.
TCAATTGAGACTAGGGCTTGGAGCATATTTTTTTCTACCTCACTAAGAAGTAAATTGCAATGCTATTAAGGATAGGATACATACCCAATGGGTCACATAAGTCATCACTTGTAATTAGTTTTTGAAAATGTAAAATTATTAAAGATTAAATTTCTTCTAAACAAGAAGTGGTGGAAACATCATCAACATTTATAGTAGATATTGTTGGAATTATGGAGCCTTGCAACATGAGCATGTACTATAGATGATTTTTGTTGGTTTTTCATGTGTTGTCATTGATTTCAACATGGTGACAATTGTATGGGAAGTTTACTTAGTTTACCGGAAGTTGTTCTCTACCGGTAGTGTTCTTTTGTGATGAACTAGTGCATTGATTTTTGAGTCTGGAATTCACTGCAAGAAATTATATGCCTCTAATATCTTAACCATGTTATCATGTCTCATTCAGACAAGTATATCTTGGATTTTGACAAGTTTTGGGTTGTGAGCAGAAATTTATCACTAAGAGAGTTCAGCTCTGTATTCTATTGGTGTTCCCTACTCAACATATTAGTGTGGGAGACTCCACATTTTATTAAGGAGAACATTATAATGCTGCAATTCTAATGGTAGTCTCTATGATGATATTATAAAGAGAAATTGATGCAATCTCAAATACATAAGGTGTTTGCTTTGAGGATTGTATGTTGGTTTGGCGTTTTTGTGGATTAAGTTCTAGTCTTGGCTGACCTAACATATGCACTACACTAAGGAGACTAGTTATACTTTATGGATGTTAGCCAACTTGATATAATGCACTACATGGACAAAATGTTTTAAATCATATATGGTGCTGAGAAGAATGTTTTGATTATTTTTCTTTCATCTAATTAGGATGACCTAATTGATGAATGAGATATACTTGTATATATAAGATTCTCTGAAGAGAGGAAAGTGTGAGTGGAAGAGAGGAGTTGTGGTGTAGTAAAAGTGTGAAGAGGATTAAAGGGTATGTGAAGATCTGAGCCTAAATGCTTTATCAGTTGAGGATCATATCAGATTTATTAAGAGACTGCTATGAGAGACAATACTTCATATTCAAAGCTTCATTGGAACTGAACCCTGCACACTGAAGGTGTATTCTATCAGTTCATACTTTTTACAGTGAGCCACAATCTTTGTATCTTAGTGGTTAGCCATCTTTTGTATTCAGGTTGTGAGCCTTTCAAGGAAAGTGAGTCTTGGAAGCGAGCCCTATAATGTCTTGTATTTGGATATAATATATTGTAAGTTAACCCTCACCGTGGTTTTTCCCTTTTGGGGTTTTCCACATAAAAATCCTGGTGTTCATGTGTGTTGTTGCATTGATTTGTTTCTATGTTCTCTCTTACTGATTCAGTTAGAATTGTGATAATGGTTAGATGCATTTTATTAGAATGGTTTTATGGAATATTGATTCACCCCCCCACTCTCAATATTCCAGATGTTCAACAATTGGTATCAAAGCTTGGTTCCTCTGAAGGAGCCTAACAGCTTGAGGAAGGTCCTGGAATTTGAGTATAAGAAAAAAATTCCTTTGAAGGTGATCTCTATTGGATATTCAAAAGAAATTGAAGACTCGAAGAATAAGCTGAAGGAATCAAATGATTGTATCAAATATTTAAGGAGAATATTTGAAGATGCCTGTGATCAATTGAGAAGAGAACATGATGAGATTAGTGGACTATTACAACAACTGGAAGAAGAAAAAAGAATTGAAGGACGTTAGCAAGTTGAAATTCAAGAGAAAATGGATGAATGTGTCAAACTTGAGCAAGAAGCAGAAATCCTGAGATCATATCTGGAAAAGGCAAGGAGTTTTAAAGATAAATTTAAGGTAAGCTCTGTAATTCTTGATGAGTTGATTACTTCTCAGAGACCGGCAATGGATAAAAGTGGTTTAGGGTTTGAAGAAGGTCAAAGTTCAAAAGTGAAGCAATCTACTAACAAGAAGACTTGGTGCAAAGATGGAAAAATCAAAAACTTAAGAAGCAATTCTAGAAGAACTCCCATCAAACAACCTAATGCTAAGAGGTATTTTTTTGGTGTTTGTCATTCCTGCAAGAAATTTGGTCATAAGGAAAAGAAATGTAAAAGAAAAATGAATGATACTCTATCATTCTCTGGAAAATGTTTTAAGTGCAAGAAGGTTGGAAATAAAGCTAATCAGTGTGAAAATAGATGGAATAAAAGAAAGAATGGAAGGAAGAATGTTGTTTGTTGTAAGTACAACAATCCAGAACATCCTACTAATAATTGCAGAAGGAGAAAAGATAACTATCCGATGAAGAAGCATGAACAAATCATTGATCTAGAAGTGAGAAAAGAGATGAAAAGAATCTGGAGAAAGGAAGGAGAATTCAAGCAAGTTGAATCAGAATCAACAGTCTTATCTGTGCTGACCTCCGGTGTAGATACGCCCGTCAATTTTTGAGTCTAGAAATGACTAAGGGGGAGCAATTATCAGAAAATTTAATAAAACCCCTCATCAATACTTATGTCACATCATGGCAAAAGTATATTTAATGTGGTAATGCATTTAAGGAATTTTTCAACTGCATATGTGTGAAGAATGAAGTTTGCAGAACTTGAAAGAAAGAAGGCACACACAATTTTTGAGGTAATCTACCTACAATTTGAAGCATTTATTGCGAAAGCATTCAAAATGAAAGAAATAAATTTAGATATTTCAAGAGGCATATGTATTTTTGGAGAAGTGTGCAAAGGAAGCTTAGACAAGCCAAAGCAATTTAGAGTTTTAGGGTTTGAAGGAGAGATTGAAGCATGCTTCAGAAGTTGGATATCTATCCATTCCTTGTTGGAAATTACAGAGGTATTCCTACTTGCACAATCTTTCATTTTTATTGCTATGTATAATTCAAAGGTTGTGAATAATTTAGATAGATTGCAAATCAATTTGAGGAACCATTTAAAAAATACGTCAGAAGAGTTAGTTGGTGCATTCTCTTGCATTCCTCCAAGAGTGTTGCCCACTGAAGATATCTATGTATTCATCTATAGTAAGATAGAGGAAATGTCACCAGTTCAGTTAAGTATTCTATGGAACAATGAATTGGAAGAAAACCATGATGCCTACAAAGTGTTAGTTGAGAAGAAGTTGGATGTTTGGTGGAAATCCCCTTTGTTTGAGTTTGAGAGGAAGTACATTTGAATAGTTTTGAGCAGAATTCATAATGATTCATTGTGGATTGATGAAGCACATTTGATTACCAAAGAAGCAATCAAAGATGTAACTGGTTTGTGTTCCTTTAGACTAGTTCCCAAACGGAAGGTTGTGAATGAGCAAGAGATAATTAAGGTGACTATTGCGACCCTCGAAGGAGCTTGTTTTGAGATCAATTGAGGATCTAGTCATTAGGTATACTGCAATGGTTATTGGTCAAAAAATTTGTCTACCTAGCAATAGGTATACTGCAATGGTTATTGGTCACAAATTTTTTCTACCTAGCAATGACCTCACAGTTTCTATTGTTGTACATATTGTTATTAATATGGTTAGAAGAGGTATGAATTATGACCTATGTGAGCTACTTCAAATACATCTTTTGAAGAACTTAAAGGAAATCAAGAAAATCAAGAAGAATACATTTCAGTATGGAAATTTGATCGTCTTCTTACTCTTTTACTTCTTGAAAGAATTACCAGTAATAAGAAGGATAGAATGGTCAAATACAAAACCTATTGCCCCTCAGATCAAGAATCTCATAATAAATCTTGGTAATTCAAATTCTTAAGAGACTGCTCTTCCTGCATTCTTTGGAACATTTCAAATGAGGATTAACAAAAGGTCAAGGATTCCAGGAAGTGTTACTGAAAGGTACTCTGAAAATATCAATTTCCTTATTTCTACAGATTTTGGTCATATGAAAGCAGTTGAATCAAGATTGGTTGGATATCTAAGTTAGATTATGAAGTGTCAGAGGCTAAAATTGATCATTATGCAAGAATTCTTTTGGAAATCCCTAAGAATCCCAATGTAGAAGGTACCTTCAGTAGTGCAACCAAAACAAGGAAGAATAGAAACAATATTGTAAAACATGAAGTTGCAGAAGGAAGTGAGTTAGAGAGAGCCCAACATGAGCATGAAAGAATAAAGATTCAAGAAGATTTGGAAGAATTGTAGAAGGTTATTCCCGGTGCTAATTTTGATTCATCTATTTTATTTGTGGAGAATCTTAGAAACATGATTAATTCTTTGAAGGTCAATATCTCCGGACTAGAAGTGCATGTTGGGATTAGGCCTGTTGAAGAAAATCTAGAAGATATCAAGAAAAAATGTGCAAATGCACATAGTCGATTGATGAAGGAATTGCAGAATGTTCAAGTTTGTGTGGAAAAGGCTCAGGAATTGCTTTCTTTTTGCCTAAATTGGTCTATAAATACACTAAACATAAGATATGAGATAAGGTATAGTGAAACCCAAACGAGCACTCAAGCATATATGTATAGATTGGTAGAATATAGAGATAATCAGAGATGGTCCTACATTGTGTAGCTTCAAGACAAATTCTTTTCCTTGCGAGACTAAAGAACATAAGTCATTAAGAAGTTTGTGGTACTGGGAAACATGGTCAAACTCAGGCACATTTTTGTATCTAGTGCTCTTGACAGTATTGGTAAATTTTATATATATATATATATATATATATATATATATATACATATATATATATATATATATATCGAACCCCATCCTTTTACATTGATGTCAAAGGGGGAGAGATAGAGGTAGGCAAGGGCAATTTTTTTTTGAGAAGAATAGTTTTGATAGGGGGAGTATTTAGTTGCCTTATATTGAAAAATGTTTTTGACATGCATGTTGCCATCAATGCCAAAGGGGGAGATTGTTGGAATTATGGAGCCTTGCAACACGAGCATGAAGTATAGATGATTTGTGTTGGTTTTTCATGTGGTTTCATTGATGTCAACATGGTGACAACTGTATGGGAAGTTTTCTTAGTTTACTAGAAGTTGTTCTCTACAGGCAGTGTTCTTTTGTGATGAATCAGTGCATTGGTTTTTGAGTCTGGAATTCACTGCAAGAAAAGATATGACTCTAATCTCTTAACCATGTTATCATGTCTCATTCAAACAACTATATCTTGGGTCTTGAGAAGTTTCTGGGTTGTGAGAAGAAAGTTATCACTGATAGAGTTAAGCTCTGTATTTTATGGTTGTTCCTTGCTCAACATATTAGTGTGGGAGACTATGCATTTTCTTAAGGAGAACGTTCTAATGTTGTGGTTCTAATGGTAGTCTCTATGATGGTATTATGATGATAAATTGATGTGATCTCAAATTCGGAAGGTGATTGCTTTGAGGATTGTATGTTGGTTTGCAGATTTTGTGGATTAAGTTCTAGTCTTGGCCGACCTAACATATGCAATACACTAAGGAGACTAGTTATACTTTATGGATGTTAGCTGACTTGATATAATGCACTATGAGTGATCCCACAATACTGTGTCTCACTTTTTTCCCAAGATGGGCATTTACATCAATATTTTTAACTGAATCTTCATCTTCTGAGGCCAATAGCAGCTAAACCGTTAAGAATTTCAAGATGACATGAACTAGTGATTTGTGTAGATTCTAAATATATTTTTCTAAAAAAATTCCAAAATAAATTATTAATCTTTCAACATCTCCTTTAATAACTAGTTTTAAACAAAAAACATTTTCAAAAGTAATATTTGTGTCATAAAACATAACTTTTTTTTCTATGAAGTATAAAATTCTAATTTTTGAAATATAGATTCTCAATATCAATACAGAGGGAATGAATATTTTTTCATAATTTTTGGTGTAAACATATATTTTTTAATTAATTTTTGAAGTCATTGTAACTATAATTTGGACATACGTGTGTGTCGTATAACATAACTTGTTATGTATATGTCGAAATCCATTTTATTTTTTTTGGTGAAACAAGAACATCAATATGGAGGGAATGAATTTTTTTTGAAATTTTTTTACAATTTTTTACTATTTTAAACCTCTACAGAATGAAGAGCTCAATGTTTAGAGAAAAACCTACGTTTAGTAAAAATTGAAAATTAAATACATGATAAAATGAAAACATATCAAAATTATACTTGTTAGAAAGCTCGTTTCGAGGGCTATGATCTTGCAAAATATCTTGTCAAGTCAAGCTCATTTGTAGGTCCAACCCAGGGTTTGAAATTGAAATTTTTGAGGAGATTTTGATGTAGATACAAAAAAAATCATTTTTGGCACCTTCACTAGAAGGTACCTTTGATAGAAGGTCCCCATGCAAAAAAATCCATTTTATAGCAAAAAATATTTTATGGAAACTACCTTCTATCAAAGGTCCACCTTCTATTGAAGGTGTTTAGTTGCATACCTTCACTCGAAGGTACCTTCGATCAAAGGTTCTACTTCGCTGGAAGGTGTGCAAGGGAATTTAGCCCGACCACTCCAAAAATTTCCTCTTTCCAAAAGTGAGACATAGCTCTGTAATTTCACCCCTACATGGAAAAAATGTTTTAAATCATATATGGTGCCAACAAGAATGATTTGATTATTTTTCTTTCATCTAATTAGGCCAACCTAATTGATGAATGAGATATACTTGTATATATAAGATTCTTTCAAGAGAGGAAAGTGTGAGTGGAAGAGGAGTTGTGGTGTAGTAAAAGTGTGAAGAGGATTAAGGGGTATGTGAAGATCTGAGCCTAAATGCTTTATCAGTTGAGGATCATATTAGATTTTTTAAGTGGCTATTGTGAGAGGTAGCACTTCATATTCAGAGTTCATTGGAACTGAACCCTGCACATTGAAGGTGTATTCTATCAATTCATACTTTTGGCAGTGAGCCACAATCTTTGTATCTTAGCAGTTAGCCATCTTTTGTATTTAGGCTGTGATCCTTTCAAGGATAGTGAGTCCTGGTAGTGAGCCCTGTAATATCTTGTATCCGGATATAATATATTGTGAGTTAACCCTCACCATGGTTTTTCCCTTTTTGGGCTTTCCACGTAAAAATCCTGGTGTTCATGTGTGTTGTTGCATTGATTTGTTTCTATGTCCTCTCTTGCTGATTTAGTCAGAATTGTGATAATGGTTAGATGGATTTTATTAGAATGGTTTTATGGAATACTGATTTGCCCCCCCTATTCCGGATGTTCAACAGATATATGATTCCAAAATCTTCTAACTTTTGTTGAGTTGTGGATTTTTTTTGAATTTGAGTCCCCTTCCAAAGCCAAACTTCCCTAGACTTGGAGTGCTAATAAACTTCTTTCCTTGTAAGAATTTACACATGTTTTGCTAAGAGGTCTTCATATTTTATGTAGTTTTTTGGAACATAGCTTGGATGGTAACTTCCTTATTGAGCACCTAGTTTTATTCCTATCAACTTCTTTTCTTCAAAGATATTTTTGAAATAATTTTGATTCCATCCTCTTAGAAAATTCTTTATGAAACCGAGCTTTTAAATGAAAAAAATATTAGATCCTTTTTGAATGGGAGGCTTACACCACTATTTTTTTTATCAAGCCAAGAAGGTCAACACTTCAAAGCCACATTCTTTGAAATTTAAAGGGATATTTAGCTAGGGCCCTATCCTTGAATATTGATAGAGATATTGGATAATGGTCCAACCTAGATATGGGGAGAATGGAGGACTCCATGAGAGTGGGGGAATTTTTTCAGTAAGTAGAATGGAGGAATCAATCCAAGTGTTCAACAATATTAGTGAGTCCCTTTTGTTTATTTGTCAAAATGAATTATCCATCCTTTGGGATGGAATCAATGACAACTATCCCAAAAATAAAGTTTTGGAAAAGGATTTGAGCTTGAAAAGGTGTCGAGGAGTTGTCATGCTTTTCCCTATAGGAAAGGACAACATTGGATTTGCTTCCCAAAATAATTCTCTTCATATGTATAGGCAAAATAAAATGCTTGATTTTTTCTCAAAGGTTAGCTTTCTTAGCAACTTGTATGGGACCATACACATTCATGAGAAAAAATTCTAGATTGGAGGAAAGGGAGCTAGCCTGAAGTGACATTTAGAATTAAGATGAATGGATTAGCTTGACATCTAGATTGCAAACTTATCTCCTAAAGCGATATCATGTATGTTTACATTCAATAAATTTAATTCTTAATCACATGTACTGTGTTAGAGTTTTGGAGGCCCCTAACATTCTATGTTATGATATTCATTGCTTGCTAAGGGAGGGGTTTCCTCCCTTAGATCTCAACAAATAATTGTTAATTAAAGATTCTCCTTTGGTCATGGAAAATTCTTCCTACTTCTATTTATTTGGTTTTTTTCCTATGCTTCTTTTTAAAGCCAAGCTCAACTTGGGAGATTTGTGAGGCCAATTAACTAATCCTTTGAACATCAACCAAGCCACAATCATCTTCATTATTATTTTCATAACTTGATCAATGACCGCTAGTCTCATCATCGAAGATTGATGATATCTAAACAAAAGGTTCAATGACCTTTTTATTAGTCTGAGAGATAGTGTCATTTTTAACTGATGATATTTGGGCTAGGGACAACTCTTCATCAAGGGTAGAAAGGTTTGAAGGATCATCAAATTTTCCTTTAAAGCCACCCACTCTGTCATTGATTTTGAGATCTTGGTTTAATATTTTTCCATATGAACATGACTTCTATAGTTTAGGAAAAAGTATTTATTTTCCTAAACTTTGATTTATTGAGTCTAGTACAAAACACCAATACATAGGGTAATGGCTTTTGAAGTTGGGTGGATAGCCAAAATTTGACATCACATGTACATTTAAAAATTTCCATCAAGGATCTTTGTGTCAATTTGTTTTGTTAGCCCCATTCAATTTTCAATCATGGAAATTCTTTGAGACAACCAAAATCCAAAGGAAAATTGGCATGGTGAACAAGAGATAGTTGGACACCAACTATGGGTGTATAGAGGAATGCCACCAGAATACCAAATCCGAATATTGACTTCTTCTAAAGAAACAACATAACACAAAACCACGAAAAAGAAATATTTAGGAAAGTGAAGACATCATTTATGTGTTAGTTTTCCTTAACCTAGTTAATGAATCTATAAATTAAAACTTGCTCTAGGAAGTTAAGGTTTTCTTCATCAAAGAAAACTTCTAGAGAGGAATGAGTAACCTAGATATTAGCTATTTTCTTCTCTTTTTTCTCTCCAAATTTTTGCCTGCCATTTTAAGATAAATTAAACATTACACTTTTTAAAATAAAATACATTTAATATATTATATTTTAAATTTATTCAAAAATATTATATTAAAAAAATTATTTATTAAATCACAATAAGTACAAGTTATTTTTAATAGAAAAATAATTGATATCAAATTATATTTTAAATTTTAAAAAATACTATATCAACCAAAAATATTTAAAAAATAAAACTAGATCACAATAAATACAATCATGATTACAACATCATATAATAAGATTAATAAAACGAAAACAATAAACCTTGGGGCTTCATCATCATACAAATATAATTGTCTTCATTTCATTTTGAGATGAATTTTATTAGTAGTGATTAAGCCAATATATGTAGTTAATAATACACTTGCATTTATTCACTTAATTTATTAGAGTAAATGTTTAATTATTTGACAAGTTATTTTGGTTATAAGTAATTCTAAGCTCAATTCATTAAGTAAATGTTTAAGTATTTTACAAATTATTTTGGTTATAAGTATTTTTAAGTTTTGTTAATTATTAATTATTTTTGTAATAAATTCATAATAATGATATGATACGGGAATTATTCAATGATATTTTTCGTTATTGTGAAGGAGAAAATTTAACATCTTATTTGTTTATCTTTTTGTTTTGAACTCACTTTGGTCTTGTAGTAGATACATCATCTTGATGCTCAATTAATCTTTTTACACACAACTACCTTTATCTCTAAATTTATCATCCACATCTAACATCTTTAATCTTAGAAAAGAGACTGATTTTTTCCCTCTAGAACTTTTCTCTCTTGGATTTGATCATGGGCACAACTTTGACCTTTGGAAAAAAGTGCACCTACAACCTTTTCTTGTATAATTTAAAACATCTTTTTTTTCCCTTCCCTCTACTAGCTATTTCTAATAGTTTGGAAAACATATAAAGATGAGGATTATAAAAGTAGCCAAAAACTTCTTTTAAGCCACAATATCATTTATGGGTAACACAATTGAGATACTAAACAAGTGTAAATGTAATGGATTGATGATACTCAAGACAAAGTGCAATCGTGTTATATTAAAAAAATATTTATAAGAGAATTCATTGTGTACTGGTGTACAATATAATGAAACATAATGCAATCACATTATAATATGATAGCACTTTCTAATTTGAATTTGAAAGTGCCACCCACAAGGTTTGGATTATTGAGCCTATGCTTTAAATCTACATATGAAACACCAAATCTATGTTATACACAAATCTTAAAAATCCGACCTTCCTCCAAATGAACTTTAACATGTTTTATTACAAAATTTCATAAAAACATTAACTATAATTTAAATCTGATTTCTATCTTTCTAACAATATAATTTCTTCTATAGTCTAAACAAATTAATATTTTGATTTTCATATATTTTTAATGATCTCTATTCTTTGATAAATGATTGATTAATGGTGGTTTCCGAATCTAGAAAAATTCACCGCCAGCAATTCACGGATTGAAAATTAGCTGCCAACTAAAATTCACCGCTAGCAATTCACGGCCATGAAAACTTTAATTTTATTAAAAGTATTAATGCGGTTAATTTTCCAATTTTCCACCATGGTGAATTGCTGATGTGAATTTTACTTGGCTGTGAATTCCGTGGGTGAATTGCTAACAGTGAATTTACTGTATGCGGTGGTTTCCATCTTGTAAGATTTATTCCTTCACCTTTCATCCTTCTCAACTCTTTTCTCTGTTTACTACATTCAAAATTTCTTTACAAAGATAAAATATCTTTTGGACACCATCTTGTGGACATGACAGCTACTTTTTCCACTCAATCCACTTTATTTATGTCATATACAATTCATCCACCATCACCCACCAACATTTTTCACATCATATACTTTTAATTTTTGTTCTATAAATACAATCCAATTCCCTAAAAAATGTCAGTTCAACTCAATGCCAACAATCTCCCTGGTCTAATACTTCCATTCAAAGTAGTTATCAACCAGAATACACTTTACAATTTTATTATTGAGAGTAGAAGTCTTAGAATTCTAGGTTCAGGTCAGATTCTCTGCAAATTTCAGTGCATGAATGGTAATGTTATTGAGGGGAAATTCAAAAACAACTAAAGTTCAGTTTTATAAACAAACTGGAAAAAGGAATTTTATCTAACATTTGACTGGTTGCTGAAAGCAGGGACTGATAAAACACTGCAGTGGTAGAAAAAGAGTCCCTTTCAAAGTACAGTCGGCAAAGAAACAAAAACACTGTTTGCATTTGATGTTCTTGGGTGGTGGACATAAAATCAATCTACTCTCATCATATTTTCATGTTTCAATTTTCACATATCATTTTCAGTCCTCCAAATACTTTGAATTGAGCACTCAAGGTGTAAGTCTTTGGATACTAGCAAGATCTGTTAAAAAATATCATCTAAGGATTATCAATTGAATATAAAAAGATCTTAATCTAATGTTAAACATCTGCATCTTTTGTGTTTTAATTATAAGATATTTTTTTCCACTTCAAAAGTATCTTATTTATTTTAGAGATAGGAGAAGAAAATAAAATTGAAGAATATTTCATAAAGGATAAAATTATATCCAAACATAATGTGTCGACATTATATTTACAAGCAAGACAAAGTATCGAACATATTTGGATTCACAATACAAATTTGTCACAACATAATAGATGAAAATGAAATTCTAAAATTTTAAATCTGATCATTAAGTAATATACACTAGAATCTCCATCATTGACAACCCTAAATAAAAAAATAGCTAAACAAAATTTTAATACCTTTTACATTTTTAAATTTTATTTAATATTAATTGAAGTTTAATTGTGATTAAGTGTTTTATTAATTAAAGATCCCAAATTAATGTGCTACTAAAGAACTTGAGCATGGAAGAACTTAATCAACATTGATTTGAGGATCTCTATGGGAACAAACCATGTATTACAATTCATCAACTTCACATGAATATTTAAGAAATTTTAGGCTACACATTTATCTATTTAGGCATACAACGTGAAGCTCTCTACACCCTTGGTAAGGCAGTACATGTTCGCTCTCCTATAAAACAATGTTTTTCATTCATTCATATAGGGGTCAAGTCAAGAACAACACCACAAACATATAAATGAGAAAAATATGAAAAATATGAAAACACTTCATTAACAAACATATAACCAATAGAAAATGTTATTTTACATTGCCTACTAACAAGCGCATTAGCACCTTCTTTGATACATGCAATCCATATTCTCTCAAATATAAATTTTTTTAGGCTAATTTTGTCAACTAAATCTTGAAAAATCAAGTTATTTTGAGAACATGAATCAAATAGTGCATCAATCGTAACAACATTGACATGAATTTTGATGTTAAATAATTCCTCTTTCCAACAAACCAACTTTCTTAGTAGTGTGAGAAAGTTTAGAATCTATCTTAGAAGTGCTATCAATTACTGTAACACTTTTATCCTTTGCAACAAAGAGATTAGCACTTTTATTACCCTTATCACCTTGATTGTGAGGATTTTCACCTATATGCAAATTCCAAGATGAGGATTCTATAAGACCATATTTACCATGATGATCACAACATACTATTTTTCTGCAACATGTAGGATTTATATTTTTAGTTTGGTCCACTTATCCTTGTAGAGAATGGATGATTGTCTACTTCAAAATAATGAGCATGAAAGCATGCCTCATCTAGGTACATGATGTTGGAAAGAATCATAGTCCTATGAAGATGGCTATAAAAAAATTCAAACATATTTCATTAGAACCTTCTCATCTTGCACATATTTCCAGATTTGGACAACTCTTATACAACATTCATTAAACTATATATATTCATGTGCACACTTTTTCAAATTTCTATTTTATAAAAAATATTATTCCATAAATATTTTCCTTGTAAGAAAAATAGGATCATATAAATGTTTCCTAACCAATCACTTAAATTGATCCCATGAATTAAATTGTGCTTATTTTTTCAATTGCATAAAACACAAGAGAATATTAAACCAATTCAATGCATGCTTTGTTAGTACCACAAATCTGGAAAAAGTTTCTCAGTTGAGGCTTGGAGTAACCAATTTCCTACCATGGTTTTTAATCTTCTCATAGGAAATTTTATTAAAACAATTTAAGCCATGGTTTTCAATCTTCTTCACAAATCTGCAAAACCCACAATGTACAAGCTCCCAATACAACCAAAAAACCTTCAACACTCAAAAGAAAGGCGTCCCTCTCTTAACATAATCGTTAGCTATGATACCAAATGTTGGAAATCAAAGTATAACTTGTAGCAATATGAACTTATTAAAGTGGTTGCAAATCTAAAATTATATACTCAAGTCATCAAACACAAGTGACACAAGATATATGTGGAGAAACCCTTGCGGTAAAAAACTCCACACCCAAAGAGATCCAATATTTGTATTTATCTTCAAGGAAGTAGGGTTTGTGCAAGAAGTTGAGTCGAGGCCAAAAAGTGGAAGTGTTTGAACTCTAATTTTCAAAATTTGTCTTGTTTGACCTAAAAAATTGAAGCACTTAAATATTGAATCTTTAAAAAAAGTCAATAATATGAAATGTAGTACTCTGAGTCTAGTTTCCAATTATGTAATTTATTTTAATACCCAGATGATAAAAATTGATTTTCAATAGGCATGTTTAAAAAACACTATTTAAAAGTCACTTTTTTTACCATACCATGCACGTGTACATCATCCATATTTTGACCAAAATAATTGTATTTTTTTAATCCTTTTGGGAAAAGATTTGTAACACAATGAAGAATGTGCATGACATTTTGTTATAATTTTTTTAATATATTTTTTAAATTTTTTTATTGGCCATAATTATTGTTTTGAAAATTTCTTGTGTACGTCACACATAAGATGACCTAAAATAACATTTTTTATTTTTCAAAATTGAAAAGAAGTGTTTGAAAAATGTGCACGTATAATTTGTTTTTCAAAAAATTATTTTAATAAAAAGTATTAAAATACTAAAAATCCCTAATATTTCAAGTTTATGGACCAACTTCATCAAAGAATATTTGAAAAATAGAAAAATTAATCCAATTATATTAAAAATTACATGTTTGGAATCTACAAAATCTCATCTGTAATGGGTTTTAATTTCATTAAAAAAAAATTCCAAAAAATGTCTTCAAAAATATGTCCAAAGTCACTCTTTTCTAATAACACTGACATGACCTTCAAGTTGCAAATCAAAGCAGGTCCAAAGCTAGGAGTTGACTCCCTAAGCCTTTTTTCCGACCCGAAACTCATAGAAAAAACTGGGCCAAAAATTGAATTTTTTAGAAATGGGATCTCATTCTAGAAACAAGATCCCATTTGATTTTTAAAAAAAATTAAGCCTTTATGAAATGGGATCCTGTTTTAGAACGAGATCCCATTTCTACAAAATGGGATCTTGTTTTTGGCTTGGGGTCCCGAAGAAATGGGATCCCATTCGTTTTTCCCGATTTTGTGTTTTTTTCTAAGTTTGAAACTTCCACTAGAAGTGGAATCATCTTCTTACAATTACCTAGTACATCAATACAACAATCCTCTATGTAATCTAGAAGCACTTCGTTCCTCTGACAACTTGCAAAAATACTCTTGCAAACCACCATCTCAAGGCTCCAATATATAGAATTTTGTGGGAGAGAATACCACAAATGGTATCCCAAAACAACAAGAAAAACCACCTGAAAAAACCCACGCCCCCTTAGTGGACAACCCATAAACATAGCATAAAATAATGAATAATCACATGGCCTTCACATGGGCGTCTAACCCACAGCGAATCAAAATTGGTCAAGCTAGAGTGCTCCATAACTCTTCGACAGCTCCAACGGCTTCATGCAAGAACATGCACCAACATGCAAACCTGGGTGCCCAACCATGCAATAGCATGCAAAAATTGAAAATAACATGTGAGGACATGCACACCAAAGTGGTCCCCACTCACAAAGTTGGATGCCCAAGTGGAATATCCTCTCGAAATGCTCTTTAACCGTCACTGTAATGGGTCCACCTCTTTAAATGCAATTATAATTTATCATAGGAAAATAAATAATAAATATTTTGTTTGTCATGTCCCCTAGAACACTTTCCAAAGAACATGGAGATACATAAATCAACTTAGGATAGCAATTATAATGTCACCTATCCTAACATTCTCCCACTTGAAATTAGACATTGCAATTACATCCATGAGATACAAATAAAATATAATCAAGTACAGTGATCAAGGCCCATGGCCTTCTTGCACCAAGAGAACTTATCTATGGTCACTAGCTTCATGAGAGAATATACAACATTATCCAAAGTTTCAACCTTCTTAATCAAAACCTTACTATTTTTTACCATTTCTCGCACAAAAGTGATATTAAACATCAACATGGTTAGTATGAGCATGATACATAGGATTTTTGGCTAAACATATGGCACTATGACTGTCACATTCAATCCTCATTGTCCTACAATCAAAACAAATACCATTACCAAGTCTCTCTAACCAAACCACCTCCTTCTTTGATGGTAAACAATGCAACTGTAGGCTACCTCTTACTCATCCAACTCACTGCAACTCCAAACAAAGTAAAAACATATCCACTAGTGGACCTTTGACTATCCAAGTCACCTGTCCAATCTGCATCAACAAAACCATGTATGTCCTGTAATGTCCCCTTCTCATCAGTGATTTGTTCTGTCACTCATCAGCCTATTCTGGAAGCCTGTAGGCTCGTTTGAGGTAAAATTAGGGTTTCCAATTCTGAGGTTCTATGACTTTTCATGGAGTTTACTATTTATACTAAATTCTATTTTTGGCAGTATGAAGATTGTCAACTTTCTGGACTTCTTTTCTAGTTGGAGCAATTATCTGAATTCAAGTTTTGGCTTCTAGAAGTTGTATTTAGTGAATTTCATAAATAAAGGAATTAATGTTTTAAATTGCAGTTGACCCCTTGGCCTAGGAGAATAACTTCAAGTTGTGTTAAAAGGTGGTCATGAAGGGGGACGCCTTCATATAGTTTAAATATTATTCAAAGTTTAAATGCCTTGGAGAAAGGGACACCACACTTTGAGGAGATGGTTTTAATAAAAAAAAAAGAAAAATTATATTCTTGAAAAAGGGACGCCACTTGAAGGATTAATTGAAATTGGAAATTTGAAGAGTTTCATGTGACTCTTGGCATTCTTTCTGGAGGAATTGAAGAGTCTTCTACTCTTCTATAAAATGAATGATTTGCTTTATCCTTGGTATCTATGAAAACTATGCTAAAGTTATGCTGTCGGAATGACAATTGATATTTTGCTTCGAGGATGTCTACCTCCTAGCCTTTCATCCAATTTCGTGTTTGCAAGATAACACCTAGTTGGCTACATTGCTACTTCTCAATATTAGACTAGCAGATTGAGCTCATTTGATTGAAGAATTCTGGAGTTTTTGTCAATTTTGGTTTGCTGGTTCATCTACAGCTGAAGGTAATTTTATTCATAGCTTTAAATTCATATTGAATTTGATTCTGGGTATTTAACCAATGCAACTGTTGACCTTGGGCGACCCTTCATGCTCAATTTGAGATTTTAATTTGAAGAGTCTAATTTTTAAATGAAATTCGTCCCTTCAAGGAGGGTCGTACTTTTCTAAAGGGCATTGGAATTTGTGCAAAAGTTATAAGTTGAAGTTTGCTGCTATTTGGTGTTTTATTTTGGGCGCCTACCTCCTAGAAGACTTATGCAAAATACATCATTCAATTTGGAGGTGAATTGAGTGAGTTATGAATACTTTATTGGTTTTCACAGTTGTTGGTTGACATTTTCAATTTACTGATTTTTGTTATCAGACTTTAGAAGTTCAGATTTTTGATTCATTATCAGCAGTTAGAGAGATAATTATTTGTATGAGATCACCTATTACTCATGTGCTTTGAAGCTATTGTAATTCATATATAATTTGCAGCTTTCTTTCTTATTTGTAAGACTATAAACAGTTGCACTGTTCCAGTCCTAATCGCTACAATTAATTCTTCTTTCTTCTCACATTAAGTACCCCTGGATGGTCTACCGCCAGTGTGGATAATTGATTGTATCTCTCTTTGTACCCACTTTCAAAGTAGTGAATCCCCACTCTCAAGTGGATGCTCGCCGCAACAGATGAATTAGATTGTTGTAGCTTCATGGTTGGTTATCCACCTATTAGTTTCAGTTTTCAATTAATCACTCTGTCATATGTTAGCACCTCGCCCTCAGTGGGATCTTGAGTGCACATTCTTGACGTTGAGTTTGTTTCATTTCAAGTACTGTTCTTTTGCTTCTCCACTATATGACAACACCTATCCTTCCTTGGGATTGAGTGTGCATTCTTGGTGTGAGTTCTTTCAAGCTTGGATTTTAGTTTTTAATGCTAACGCTAATCAAGTTGGCTAGTGCTGGTTTATATTGTGTAAAACTATCAAAAAAAATTGGTTAGCATATTTCATGTCCAATGACTTATCCACATCATCAATACCATGATAAACAAAATAGTAATTTGAATTACCATGTAAATATCTAAAAACCCTCTTAATAAAAGTCCAATGCTCTCTACCATGGTTAGACATAAACCTACTCAAAACTCCCACTGCTTGGGCTACATCTGGTCTAGTGAAAACTATAAAAAAACATACATCAAACTACCAATGGCACTAGCATAAGAAACATTAGACATCTCTTCAATATCATCATCATAATTAGGACACATGTCTAAAGTCAACTTAGTACCAACTGAAAATGGAATATTTATTGGTTTACAATCAGGTATATTAAACCTCTGCAAAATGGTATCAACATACTTACTCTGACTTAACTAAAGCTTTCTATGAACCCGACCTCTACTAATCTCCATCCCAAGGATATATTTTGCAAACCCCCAATCCTTCATATCAAATAAGCTAGAAAGATCAGTCTCAATCTCCCTAAACATCACTTTGTTGTTACCCATAAACAACATGTTATCAACATACAAGACAATGGTTAGTATCTAATCATCAATAACCTTAATATAAACACAATGATCCTCCTCACTTGTAACAAAACTCAACTTCAATATAAAGGCATTGAACTTCTAGTACCACATCCTGGGTGACTGTTTCAAACCATGTAAATACCTTTTTAACCTGCAAACCAAGTGTTATTTTGCTTTCACAACAAGACTGTCAGATTGTCACATATAAATTTCTTCCTCAAGATCCTCATGCAAGAAAGAAATTTCAACATCTATTTCCTCTATTTCAAAATCATAAGCAATAGCAATAGATAATAGGAATCTAATAGAATTTAACTTAGCAACAAGATAGAAAATTTCAACGAAATCAACTCTCTCTAGGAGTAGCCCTTGGCCACCAATCTGGTCTTGTACCACTCTAAACGAGCATCTACTCCAAATTTATTTTTAAATACCCACTTACAACCAATACTAGGCTTCCTTCCTTTGGGAAAACTCACAAGATCCCAGGTATCACAACTATCCAAAGCCATCATCTCCTCCTGCATGGCTTGCATCTAAGACTCGCTCTTCTAAAGAAAGAGCCTCCATGTAGGATCTAGGTTCATTGTCAACACTCAACAAAGAAAATACACAACAAAAATTGGATAGGCTATACATGTCAATTGGATTTTGTTGTCTTGTAGATCTTCTCAAGGTAGGAGTAAGGGGTTCTTGCTTCTCTTCTTCTTTTGCATGCTGATACCGCACATCATCTGAACTCTTTGAACCCTTTTTTTCTTCTCCATCCTCTAATCCAACTGACCTTGTTCTTCCACATGTGCATCTTCCTTCTTCTCAATATTTTTCTCAAAGTTCACTATTTTTGTCTTATCTTTCTCCTTCGGTTGTTCTTCACCTGAGTAAGCTCTAAAGTCCCTGAAAATCACATCTCTATAGAAAACCATTTTATAGGTTAGTGGATTTCAAATATTATAACCTTTTACATTCTCACCATAACCAATAAAGATGCATTTATGTTCTTTTAGATCCAACTTAGAACACTTCTCTTGAGGCACATGAACAAAAGACTCACAACCAAAGACCCTTATGTGAAATAGAAGGATTTCTACCTATCCACACTTCATAAGGAGTTTTATCAACAAGAGTTGAAAACAAGGAGATCTATCAACCAAATAACATGTAGTACTTACAACTTCTACCCAAAAGCATCCAAGCTTAGCACCACTCAACATGCTCCTAGCTCTTTCCATCAAGGGTTTTGTTCATTCTTTCTGCTACCCCATTTTGTTGGGTGTATAAGGAGTAGTATTTAGTCAAACAATACCTGCATTCTTACATAACTCATCAAATTCCCTAGAACAATATTCACCCCCATTGTTAGATCTCAACACCCTTATCTTATAATCCATTTTCTTCTCAACAAAAGCTTTAAAATCCTTAAACTTAGTGAAAACATTGGATTTTGCATGCATAAAATAAATCTAGGTGTATCTTGACACATCATCAATGAAAGTAACAAAATAATGAGATTTTCCAAAAGAGTCAACATCCACATTTTCAAACACATCTGAATAAATGATCTCTAATAATCTCTTAGCTTTATTATTCCTATTAGGAAATGATGATCTATTATGTTTACCACACACACTGCTCACAAAAATCATTTTTAGCAACAAAATAATCAAAAATATCATCAACCAACTTTTATTCAAAATGGTTTTAAGACCCTTTTCACTTATGTGACCCAATCTATGGTGCCACAACATACATGTATTTTCAATGCCAATTACATTGGTAGAGTTGCAAAAAGTAGAAGCATTAAGTCTAAACAAATTCCCAATCCAAGATCCTTTAATATCAACAAACTCCCTCTTACCAACCTGCAACCAAACTTGTCAAATGTCACATGCATTCCAAAATCATTCAACTTGGATACTGAAAGTAAATTTCTCACAAGTCCTGAAAATATGTAAAACAGATCAAGGGTTTTAACCTTCCATCATTGAAACACAACTTTACCTTTCCCTTACCAACAATCTTCTTCATGTTGTCATCACCAAGGAAAACTTCTCCCCTATCATAAGCTGGATATGAAGTAAACCACTCCTTGTGAGGAGTCATATGGTAGGAGCAACTTGAATTAATAAGCCAAGCATCATCACTAATAGTGTTAACAAAAATAAACAAAGCATTAGAATCACCATATTTTGAGGAATTTTCCATGGAAGTATCTGAACTCTTTTTCTTGTTTCTACACTCCACGTTTCCTCTCTTACCACAATTCCAACACTTTACTCTACTTTTCCCGAGAGTTTTAGAACGTCCTTTAGACATGTCTCTCTTTTTGTCCCCTTTAGGCCCTCCTTTTTCTTTGGACCTTCCTCACAAATGCAAGGCATCTTGGGATCCTGCATTCATGGACTTTATCCTCATCTCTTCTGAAAGAAGTATAGCAATGAGACTATCCATCTTTGGTTTTATACCACCACCACTTATGGCGACAATTAGATTTTCCCAAGATTCGGGTAAACAAAGCAACAAGATACATTTATCTTCTTCTATCTTAACATCTACGTATGCAAGCTTACTTATAATCATATTAAAAGCATTTAAATGTTTTACAATAGAATCACCATCCTTCATTTTTAAAGAATACAGGCATCTTTTGAGATACAACTTATTAGTTAGACTTTTATTTTGGTAGATTTCACCTATCCTCCTCCACAACTTGAATGTGGTAGATTCTTTTGAAACATTCAGGAGGACAGAATCTCCAAGACACAACTGAATGGTTCCTCATGCCTTCTTGTCCATTTTGTTCCAATTTTCATCAAACATTTTTTCTGGTTTCTTTTCACTTGAAACTACCAACCTAATCTCTCTCTTCAAAGAGATCCTCCATCTTCAACTTCCACATCTCATAACCAATTCCATTGAACTTATCAATATATAGACAGGAGGTAGAAGCCATGGATTTCAATCTTCTTCACAAATCTCCAAAACCCACAATGCAAAAGCTCTCACAGCAACCAAAAAACCTTCAACACTCAAAAGAAAGGTGTCCCTCTCTTAACAAAACTGTTAGCTCTAATACCAAATATTGAAAATCAACATATAAATTGCAACAATATGAACTTATTAAAATGGTTGCAAATCTAAAATTATATATTCAAGTCATCAAACACAAGTGACACAAGATATACATGGAGAAACCCTTGTGGGAAAAATCTCCACACCCAAAGAGATCCAATGTTTGTATTAATTTTCAAGGAAGCACATCAATACAACAATCCTCTCTGTAATCGAACATCACTTCGTCACTTTGAAAATCTGCAAAAAAAAAACTCTTACAAACCACCATCTCAAGGCTCCAATATATAGAAGTTTGTGGGAGAGAATACCACAAATGGTATCCAAAAATAACAAGCAAAACCACTTGGAAAAACCCACGCCCCCTTAGTGGACAACCCATAAACATGGCATAAAATAATGAATAATCACATGGCCTTCACATGGGTGCCTAACCCACAGCCTATTCGAATTGGTCAAACCTGAGTGCTCCATAACTTTCTGACAGGTCCGACGGTTTCATGCAAGAACATGCACTAACATGCAAACCTGGGTACCCAACCATGCAAGAGCATGCAAAACATGCAAATAACATGCAAGGACATGCACACCAAAGAGGTTCCCACTCACAAAGTTGGATGCCCAAGAGGAATACCCTCTCAAAATGCTCTTTAATTGTCACTGTAATGGGTCCACCTCTTTGAATGCAATTACAATTTGTCATGAGAAAATATATAATAAATATTTTGTCCCTCTGTCCCATAGAACACTTTTCGTGGAGACACATAAATCAACTTATGATAGCAACTATAATGTCACATATCCTAACATTTAATGTATGCTTTGTTAATATCAATGTAGCAAAGGAATTTTTTTGGTTAAGAAAAGAGTTTTGTACACCTTACACAAAAAAAAAATTACGTAAAATAAATATTCATTTGTGGTGCATCTTTAGAGATGTGTTAAGTCACATTAAATATTTATTTGGGTCCACTTGTAAATTTTTATGTAATATTGGTTAGATATTTAATGTGTGGGTTGCACATTGGAAAAATATTTATTAGAAAAAATCAAATACCAAAAAGGAAAAACTTTAAAGTACCAAAAAGTAAGTGTTGCGGTCAATGGTTTTGTGCACTCATGATTTTGGGACACATGGTTTTATCTATACCATTTAGTTATTTTGTGTGAGATTCAATCTTTAAAATCAAACACATTTTTGGTGGTTGGTGTTGTCTTGTTGGCTATTTTGCTTGGTTGAGGTCGACTATGATTTGTATTAAGCTCTTTTTTTTAGTGCATATGTGAAGTGTAGCTTGGGATGTGTGGTTGCGTGGTTACCCATTATGGTTGGACACATGGGGGAATCATTGGATGAGCTTAACATTTAGCAAGTATTCATGGAGACTTTGCAAGTATATGGTAATATTTCATTATTGAAAAATACATTTAGTGTGGATACTTTTGGATGCTAGGTTTTTCCCTCTTTATATTCCTTATCCATAAAATGATAAGGAGTGGGATGTAGTAAAACAAGAGTTTTTAGCAAATTTTGATACTTTGGAACTACCTACTAAAGGAGTAAGGAAACTACAAGAACTTATACAAAACGAAGATGAAACCATAACTAAATTTGATAAGAGATTTAAAAAGATAACTAGAAGATTAGGAACCATTGACTAAAAAGAAAAAAATTGAATGGTTCATATCTGAAGTAACACTGGAAATTAGAATGGCCCTAGATGGAAGAAATTTTAATACATATCCAAAATTAGTCACTTTAGCTTGCCAAATTGAAAACTAATCCTGGTGGAAATTAGAAAAGGAAAAAGAAAACAAGAAAATGGAGAAATTAAGATTGGAAGTGGAACGACGACTCTAACAAGATATTATGGCAAAACAAGATGTTTGCATAGAGACCTAATATCTAGTGTACCTATTGTGGATAGGAAGGTCACTTAAGAAATGAATTCTCAAAGGAAATAGGAGAAAAGAAAGCCAATGTGCTGAGGTTAGATCTAAGGGAACTACGTAGAAAGATGAACTCAATTTATTGTGGAACTTGCAAAGAATCGGATGACCATGCAACAAAAGGCTATCTATCACAACTATTTTGAATAAGAGAGGATCCCACCTAGGAAGTCATAATGAGAAAATGAGCAAAGAGGATTGGCATATGCTAAAGGTTTGGCAAAAAGACTACTCTACATACAAGACCATGGGTATGCAGTACCAAAATGGCAAAACCAAAGGAATATAAACACCCTACAAAACCAATAGAATCAAGAACGATATAATGATAGGGGCTAACTTTGAGGAGAGAGAGGTTGAGGTAGAGGATGAAGAAGGCAAATAGATGCCACCTGTTTCAGTTGTGGTAAGCAAGGAAACTTTACCACTAAATGTTAGGGTGATAAGAAGAAGCCATGTGGATTTTGTGGAAGCATAAAACATGATATATTCAATTGTGACAAAGCCCAAACCTATTATAAAATAGGATATTGCAATCAAAAAGCGATGATCTCCAAAATTTAAATACACCTAGGGTAGCAAGATTATTATTAAGGAAAATACCAAAGGAAACAAATAGGAGATGCCAAAAAAACAAAACGAATTGACATTGAAACTGCTAAGACTAGTGGCTCTGAAGAAGGACATCAGACCTATATAAGAGCAAGCAATAAAAAGAAAAACAAAGCAACAATGGTTACTAGACAAGAAATGAATACCGCAAATAATAAACATGTAACAACAGAAGAAGAAACTACTATGAATGAGGAAGAATTCCACCCAACCAAGAAACAACATGACCAAATAGTAGAATAAACAACAAAAATTGTCACAAAAGAACAAGTCCAAGAAGCATATGAAGTAGGAGATTTGTAGAAACCCAATTTTTGTTACTCCTTACTGCCATATTAGCTGAAGCATGCCCAAGATCTACTTGATATTTTATTTTGCATTTTGGTAATTAACTGCCCTTAAGTTTTTGAGCTTATTTAAAAACTAAAATGGTGATGTAGGCTTTCCAAAGGCACTGGCAGAGAAGTGAATCGTACCAGTTCTTTGAAATAAGAATTCAACTTATATACATATGTAAGCCATGATCAGTGTTGCCAATTCAAAATATACCCCTACTGACTCTCACCACTAAGTATGACAGTCAGTACCATCAAAATTAGCATTATCCACATCTGTAGCTCCAATACAAGTTAGGCAAACAAATTTAATCATACCAATACTAAAATATCCATACCAATACTAGAATATTTATACCAGATCTCTACGGGAAACAATGAGTGCATCTAACTCTTTCAAAATCTCACCAAAATTGATCCCCAGCCTTTAACACCACCATGATATTCTTTGAACACTTTCCCAATACTTGCCTAGCGATAACAATGACTTAACTCCAGTGAGCATAGGAAAAGGCAATCATGCCAATTTTATTAAGTATAACCCATTGTAAAGCGTCGGAAATTCCACAACAATTTCCATTCTTTCATTCACCGAGGACAAGAGTACTCTCTCAGTGGCATTTCAGTTTCTTCGAGGTATTCTGTCAAACAGTTCACATGCTTTGATTGTGGTTCACATTGAAACTAGAAATCCACCTTATGTGCTTGGAAGGATGTCAATACCCTATTCTAAATCACCCACTTTGCCACAGGGATGGAGAATGCTGGCACAGGTCACAGATTTGGCATGAAATCTGCATTCATGGCATTCTATACGTTCACATTTATTTGAGGCATTATGTCAAACAATTCGCGTGCTTACTATGAACAAATTTCTTTCACACATTATGTCAAATAGTTGGTGTGCCTTGTATGTCTTCAGGGCATTCCAGGAGACATTTATTTGAGTAATTTTGTCCAACACCTTGCCCGCCTTGATCTGTGAGACCACATTTCTTTGCATTCATGTTAGCTAGAGCATTTCCAACTTCCAACACAGCAACATGCATTGTTATAATGTATGGAAGATTTAATCACCGAGTTCAAGGCCTGGGTGGATGCTGATGATAGAATCTCAAGAAAAAAATATATAAATGTGTCTTGTGATTGAAGTAACATTAGTTGCCAACCAAGTTAATAGTACTTAATCATTGTGCAGCCCATAAGAATGCACTGCTGCAAGGTGTACACCTTTGGTTTTGTGTTGTGCAGCACTGCGCTTGGGTTCATGATTGGTAGGGTCACAGGTTCAAACCCCTCACTTGTATTGGGGGGTTGTTGCAAGGTGTGCTCTTGTTCTGCTGTGCAACGCTCATGACATGGCTTAACTGCCTCCCTTGATCTTCTGTGCAGTGCACTTTTGATCAATTGAAAAGAGCCCATTTCTTTTGAACTATACATTATACAAATACTTCTATAGGTGAATTTAAGATTATGTGGTGTATCTAGAAATTTAATAAAAAATCTATCTTCATAATTTTGGCATTGGATTGAAGTCAATTGTAGTTACATTTAAGAATGGTTTGGGTTACGTGTATGTTTAATATATAATTGAGAAGATGGTTGTAAAGATTTACAAGATTTTATTTTTTAATTTTTGAATATGATTCTCAGTAACATTCTTAGAGTAGATGAAAATCTAACAATGATTATAAAGATCATATTGGCATATGTTCCTCTTAATGTCTTGAAGGATTTTCTTTTATATTTGCATTACTATTGCATATTTGACAAGATCGTTGAAAAGTATTAACCTTTTATTTGTTTATCTTCTAAATAAGCTCCTTGAAGCAAATATTATTTTAAAAGAAATAAATCACAATAACATATATGAATAATAAAAGTAAGACTTGAAATACAATTTGTCATAGATAGAAAAGGAGCTTCAATATTGAAAAAACAAGAGAACAATCTAGAAGAAAATACTACAACAATAAAGAAAATAATTCAAAAGGTGAGGGAGAAAAATGAAAAAATCTAAGAGTTACTTAACAATTATTAAGTCATTGTTCTTTGTGTATTAATTTATATTGACGTTTGTTATTTATTTTGGATAGACTATTTATGATTCAATGCATTTTTGTTTTGAGGATTTCTTGTTCAATCATTTTGATTATTTTTATATGTGCTACTTTAAAGGAAGTGTAATTTGAAGAGTGCACTGATATATGATGTTGGAACTTTTCATTAAAGTGAGAGAGACATAAAATGAACTTATTGTCTTACATTTATCTATCTGTCTATCTATCTTAAATGCCACAAGTCTAATGGTAATTTTAAAAAATAAAAATAAAAAACTTTAGCAAAAGAAATAAGCCATTAGAGGGAAGTTTATGAGCATAAATTAGAGGAAAAAATTGAACAATTTTCTCAAATATCATACAAAAATAATTAGCATTTCTTAACTTATTTTTGATTAATTGATTATAAAATAATAGAAAAGACATCATATTTATTGCAAAAATGGCCTTGCATATGTCTTGATTCTACCATAACTTGTAAAAATAATTAGTATAGTTTAACCGATACCATGTTAAAACTTAGGATCTTAGGATACTAACCATTATATAAAAAATATAAAATAAAGAAAATGAGAATCATACAAACATAGATTATATACATTACACAAGATATACACAGGAAACACTTACAATAATGGTATATTATAACATAGACCAAACTTAGGGAGCACTTCTCTATACTTCCACATGACCAATGATACCTCATGTGCATAGTGATAGAATTTACTATCAATCTTTAAATTCCCCACTTCTCAAATGAGAAGGAACCTCCTTAAATTTAGGAGAAAAGAGTTGCATAATAACTTAAAGGTCACACCTATTCAAAATAACCATTCATAAATAATTAATAATTTAATAGTTATTTGGAGCATCCCGCTGATTGAGAAAAAAAAATATAGATTTAGTTTTATTGTTTTGCTTTTGCTTTTCATTTTCTATGGGCAGTTCAATTTGATTTTGGTGGTTAATTGTGGAAAAGTTGAATGACGTTTTATCATAGATTGACAAAAGTCGTGCATTTGAATACTCATTGTTTGTAACTTCATGAGCCTGTATATGTACATTCCTGATCGATTTCTTGATGTGATTAAATGACAATTTGATTTCTATAAGATCATGCAATTTATTATTCAAAATTTTATTAGCACCACTCATGAGCAAGAAACAGAGGCAGCTCAAAAGACATAGGCATAAAAGAGGACGTGCAGCTAAAGGAAGATGAAGGGTGGCCATGTAATGAGGAATAAAAGACAGATTTTAACCTGAAACAAGAGGTCACCAGCCAGTGGAGGAAAGAAGAGGCTGCGTAGGGATGAGCAGTCGGGCAGAAGACAAAACAGACACAGATGAAGCAACAGTATATATGTAGTTTTAAAGGAATGTTGCAAATTGAAATTGCAGATGGGTTGCGCACCGTAATGGGAAGATGATAGTTAATAATAATAAAAATGTGTTTTCTAGAAGGTAGACAGGGCGCGCCAAATGTATATAGAGTTAATGAGCAGAGATGAAGAATTAAAGAGGGGGATCGCTAGTCAAGAATATAGATTTCAGAAACACGGACAAACTAAAACAGAGGAGAAAACATACACACAGAAAATACACAAACACAGAGCTTCTATTCTTAATTCATTATGATGATTAAATCCATTATATGTGACCTTTCTTTATAGAGGTTTTCCATTACAATTCTAAATATAGTTCATGCATGCAGCGAACCCAAATAGATTGTTTAAACATAAGACTGCACATTAAGTTACATTCAACATGCAGTTACAAATAGTTATCCAAAATTAATTGTTTATTAATAACTCTGCATGGCATCCTTAATGAATTGCATGGCGGTGAGGCTCATGCATCACTTTCCAACAAAGAAGAGAATGAGATGGGACTGCATGGTATGAGCATGCAGAGGAGAGTTGAGTAAAGGGAGGAATATGATGCATCGAGAAAATGGAGAATAGTTAGCGTGAATTGCATTATGTATGTAAGATTGTAAAATTTGGTCTTATTAATAAAATTGAAATTGCCACCGATTTAATGTATAGATTTTATTTCTTATATGAGGTTGTGGAACATCCGGATTGATTGGGATAATTGAAGTTGCCACCACTATTTAGGGAAAATTTGAATTCAATTTTAATTGATAAATGAAATTGTCAAAAGAAAAAAAATCATTTGAAGGAGACATTGTAGATAGTTTCAGATTTGTAGATGAGATTGAAACTAAGATAAGGAATCTTTATGAATTGTTTGTGATTTCCCCTCTGCGTCATTATTAGACTATAATTATTTTAAATGGGATATTTTTAAGAAGGCATATAATATATAAGGTTTAATAATCTTATATTAGAACATTATATAAATCTTATAAGGATATGACCCCTAATAATATTATGTTCTAACAAAAACCCCTCGATATACATGGTGAATGATGACTTTATGCTCTCATGTTCCTAGTGCATATGTAGATGATGCATTTGCCTTTAATGGTGCATATTGACACAAGTGACTTTGAATATTTGTTATGTTGTTGATACCACTTCTTCCTTCTGTTTTGTATCATTTATTGCTTTGAATTTTTTCCTATGACATGTATGTTGTGATCAAACTTATGTATTTATCTATTTACCTTGTTTGTCCATACACCTTAGCCCCTTTGATTATGCCATGTTTGTTGCACCTCCTATTCTCATTTCACCTTCCATACGGTTTATGCTTTGTTTCCTTCACTTGGGAGACATCTTCCTTATGTTAGAGTAATAAGGCATCTCACTTAATTAATTTAATCATATTGGTTAATTAATTAAGTCACTTATTACTTTAGGTTTGCTTAAGCTAAACTTAGGCACATTAATAATTAATTATATTTATTAATTATTAAGTGTGCACACTAGGGTTTGTCTTTTTAGGTTTTCTTTAGGGTTTTTATGATCTCCTTCATAAGGATTGATCTCATTGTAAATTACATATGATTCAATAATCATATTTTGGTTTTTTCTTGCACATATTTGCTCTGAGGGTTTACAGAACATCTCTTCTTTTTCGTTCTAAATATATGTTGCATGTGATAGGTGATTGCATGCAGGTGATTCTTGCGGACTGTGAAATTAGTTTCTCAACTTTTACATGGTATCAGAGCTCCAGACCTGTGGCTATCTGTTCATGATTTGAAGATATTCTCTCACAATGTTCTTTTCTGTGCAAGGGTTTCAAGCCAGGCATCTTTTGTGGATCTAGGGGTACGCAATTTTTCTATGCATTTTTGGGCAAAACGGACGTCTCCATCGCATTTAAAGCGCCCAAAAATCCCAGAAACGCCTTTCGTTTTGTCGATTTTGAAGAAAGTTGAAAAAAGGCAAAACAAATTTAGCCAGAGAGGTCATACGGCCTCCCCAGCTTGCTTCCCGAGGGAAAAAACAAAAAAAATCAAAAAATAAAAAAAACGTAGCAAATCTTGCGTGGCCAATTCAAACAGGTTTGCTGCCATCCCGCCACCCGACAACCTCCCACCGGCCACCGCTTGCTCCACCACCACCGGCATTCGCAGCTCGAGCACCACCCTCCACTAGTAGCTCTCCCCTCCGCTGCTCAGCTGGTCTTCTGCCCCTGCGGGCTCCAAGTGGCTTACCTGCAGTCTTATTGGTGACCGGGGGCCAGTTCCCAGCCCAGCCAGGAAGTCTGCCCTAGTCGTCTGTCATATTGTGACCAGGAGTGGCTGAGCCAGCCCCTAAGTGCCAGCGGAGGTCATATGCACGACCAAGGGCCAGAGCAAGGGGGCCGAATTCTTGCCCCTGCTTAGCATTAAAAGTGCCTTTTACAGGCTTTTTTTCATTTTCTCATAACTTTTGCAAATAGAGACCTTTTTTCGAAAACAAGATATTGTCGGAAAGCTGGTTCAACGCTCTTTCCAATGGTGGAGGTTTCATTTTTTTATTTTTCAATTTTGATACTTTTTTCACCTTTCAAAGCCAAAAGTTGTTGTTTTCACTCCGGGAGGCATAACTTTTCGTCCTGACTCCGTTTTGCGAAAACAAATAAGCGTTGGAAAGATGGTTCAATGCTCTACACAGATCTTAGACCTATTTTTTCTTTTTTTTTACTAGGTATCTGATATTCTTGTTTGATCTCAGCCTTTACCTTTTCAGTTATTTTCTTGGGAATCGTGCAATCAGGCTCTTTTCTTGAGATCAGCGAGCATTATTTTTTTTAGAGTATATATTGTTGTTTTTTGTTATGGATACACATAATATTGCACCCCTTACTCCATTCAACTATTTTGGTTGGAAAAAACAAATGGAGATTCATTTGAAACACAAAGGGTTGTACAGGGTAACCATGGGTACAAAAATTGAACCTACAGGTGCTACTGAAAAGAGAAAGTGGTTTAATATATGTGATGAAACTTACGGTACATTATGTTTGTCTCTTTCATCTAACCTTCTTTTTCATATTGAGTCTTAAACTTCACCCCATGAGATCTGGACTACTTTAGAGTCTTTGTTTGGGAAGCAGATACTATGAGAGGGTTTCAGTTAGAGAATGAGCTTATTGGCTTAAATCCTAGGGATTTTGACAGCATCCAGGAGTTTTTCACCAAACTCAAGTCTCTTAGATTGCATTTGTCATAGTGTGGTGTTCAGAAGGAAAACTCTCAGTTGATATTGTCCATTCTTTCTAAGCTTGGACCAGATTATTCAGTTTTTGTATCTACCTTTTATGCCACTAGGGATGCACTTGGTACTAGATTTACTATTCCTTCTTTTGATTCAATTTTGCATCTTCTCTCACTTGAGAGCAAGCCAAGTTGGCTAGCATGGGCAAGTTGAAGCCCTCTTCATCACATACACTTATTGCATCACAGGAGCCCAGAGATCAGAAGGCTTCTACAGGCAAAGGCAAGAAATAGAAACAAAAGGATTCCAAACCTCATGAGCAGTAGAAGGAGTCCTCAGATTCATCCTCCTCTTCTAAGGGGAAAACATCTCGAAAGGAGAAGGGTCCATGTGCATATTGCAAGAGGGAAGGACATGCAAAACATAATTGCTACAAGAAGGACATTGATGAGCTGAAGAATCTTCTTCAAAAACATCAGATTGATTTTCCTTCTAGGATGTTTGCATCATCTTCTTCTCCTCATTCTTCTTCTTCAGAGCAGCATGATAGGGGCACAGCTGGTTTACATACTTCATCAGATATGAAGGGACATGCTCTTTGTGCTTCTTCAGATATTGGATCAGGGAGATGGCTTCTAGATTCAGGAGCATCTCATCATATGGCATCTTCACAGTCTATGTTCACTTCCTTTGAGCCTTGCACTATGTCTCCCATTTTGATGGGAAATAACACTTACATGAGTGTTACAGGGAAGGGGTCTATTAGTTTTGGGGACAACTCCTTTTAGGATGTCTTATGTGTCGCTCACTTGACAAACAGCCCTCTTTCCATCTATCAAATCACACATGGAGGCACTGGGAGATCTGTGCAGTTCACACCTGATTCGGTTATCATCAGAGACTTGGAGAGTAGAGCAGTTATTGCTATTGGGATAGTGGATCACTCATCTCGGTTGTATCCCTTTACCGATTTTGCTACTGATGGTGATTTTGTTCCTACAATTGTTCCTCACACTTCTATTGTGCATCATCATTTAGAGGAGAGATTTGGCTTCTTGAACATTGGTGTTCTCACTTTGGATCTTGTTCTCAAACCTTCCCTTCCATCTCCTCCACCTCCTGTTGCTATTGTTGTGGCTATCAATGTGGCTTCTTTTGTTTCAGTGTAGCAAGATCCTGTTGATCATTCATCTTTGGAGGTTTCTATTTAGTCTTCACCTACTTTGACTTCTTCATTTGTTGAGGTCACACCTGCTTCTGTGGAGACATCTTGGGCTACACCTACTTTACCTTCAGAGATTGCATTCATTCGGCCTCTTCCCTCTCACTTCTTTCAGGAAATGTAGTTTCTTCAGTTCTTTTAGAGCTACTTCATTCTGGGAGGGATCTGTGGTCTCTTCTTTCCTCTCTTCTGGGGGGGTTCATTTATGTATCTTTGTGATAGATGGTGTACTTGGGGGGTCTTCTGGAGTCCTCCATCTTTCATCACTTAGTTGTTATTTGCATTCTATTTTGGGGAAGAGTTTTGTTCCCATGTGGTTTTCTCCTTTACCCCGTTTGATTTAGTTTGCATTGCATTTGTATATGGGTACCTGATCAGGCCTTGTTGTCGGGACCCATCTTTGCTTTCATGCACCTTTTCCTAGTGTTTTAGCTACTCCCTAAGTTCATCTTAAAGGGGGGTGTTAGAGTAATAAGGCATCTCACTTAATTAATTTAATCATATTAGTTAATTAATTAAATCACTTATTACTTTAGGTTTGCTTAAGCTAAACTTAGGAACATTAATAATTAATTATATTTATTAATTATTAAGTGTGCACACTAGGGTTTGCCTTTTTAGGTTTTCTTTAGGGTTTTCATGACCTTCATAAGGATTGATCTCATTGTAAATTACATATGATTCAATAATCATATTTTGGTTTTTGCTTGCACATATTTGCTCTGAGGGTTTACAAAACATCTCTTCTTTTTTGTTTTGAATATCTGTTGCATGTGATAGGTGATTGCATGCAGGTGATTCTTGGGGACTGTGAACTTGGTTTCTCAACTTCTACAATTACATTACTCTTGCATTACCTTTCCATTATTGCCTACATACCTTGATAGACTCATGTGTTCTCTTATGTTCTATATTTACTACCTTGAGTTTTCAAATGTCCTTGTCATGCACCTATGCTACATGATTTATGATGGCACATGATATGTGTTATATTCATCCTCCATTACTATAATATTGTTTCTATGCTATGATTACCTTTATCAAGATCATCTTACTTCCGATATTTACATCTCACAATCATGACTCTTATCATGTTTATCATCCCATAATATAATAGTTAACATCACATTAGAATTTATTGTTGTGTTAGAACATAATGTTATATTAGCTTAGTCTAAATTTTATATTTACAATTTTCTAAATATAAGGTAAACTAACCTTGTATATTATACGTTTTATTAAAACGTGTAATAATTAATAATTTAAAAACTATAAAAATAGTTATTAAATAATTAATTGTTAACCAAAAGTGGTTTTGAAAAAGTACGGTAGCTACCTTTTTGGGTATATAGTCATCCCTTCCCCTTTTATTTAAGGGTCGATTCTCTCAATGAGAAAAAATTGATTATGTGGTTTGGAAATCTATGAATGCAATTCACTCTTCACAAAGAGTAAATTTTGAAGAGTCAATTGTGAGCCAATATAAGTAAGAAGTGAATTCCCAAATTTTTTCTATTTTTTAAATATATATTTTTGCTAGTGTTCTAAATAAAATTAATTTTTATGGGTTTTTTACCATTATAGTTTTCCCACATAATTTTGTGTTGGTATATTTATTGTTGTCTCATTTATGTTTGATTCATTTATTTATAATTATTACACATTTATAATATTAGTCACACTATTATATTTCAATTCTCAACATTGTGTACTTGTATTTAAAGACATTAAATTGCATTCATTTGATCATCTTTTCATATTTGAAAATTATTTACATTTAAGAGCACGATACAAACATTTTGATTAAACACCTAAATAGAGTCTAATTTTGCATCACATTGTTTGAGAGCATCTAAATGTCCAAAGATTGTCAACAATTTTTTATTTCAATGACTATAAAGTCAATACTATCAAATGCAATAGCGTCAGAGAACACAATCTTTATGATCTGAAGATCTCCCTTAAGTGTTTCTAAACACCTACATTCCATGACGTCCAACAAAGCAAAAAGAATGAAGAGAATTAGAAAACCAGATTACCCATGGTATCAAATCAAATCTATACCCACAAAAAGACTCATAAGATAGTGACCACTCAACATAAAATCCTAAACAATGAACATGCACATGTTGCCTATCTTTTCAAATTAAAATATCAAAATCTATGTCACACAAGATTGTACTCTCCTTCATCAAACATGAAACTAAATAACCTAATCAACTTTACATTCTAAATGGTCAATTCTTAATCTTGGTTAATTTATGATTATGTTTATGCATCTTATTAGATTAGCCTAGATTAAGCTTGGGGCAAGTGTTATTTTCTTCCCATCTAGTAATGCTAAATAGTATCGACTAACACAAATTATTTAGTTTTATATCCCATATATTCTTGGATCCCACAGGTTATTCCATGTTTTTGGAATGCCATTCAATTAAATTACTTAGTTATTTTGTCTTTTTGGTAGATAAATTAAAATTATTTGGTTGTTTTATACTTCCCAGTCAGATTTGGTTATTTTATGCTTCCTATGCAGATATAAACTGAATTATTACATTATTTTGTATTCTGTGTTTATCGTTTTTACACAGTTGCACGCAAAACAGCATTGGTTGACTTCAAAATCATTTCGTTGTTTTATAATGGACAGACCCGTATACTAAGGTTTGACATGTCAGGCGTTATTTTCACGGACAGCGGCTGTTCAGAGGAAGAATTTTTTTAATTTTTTGGAGGATGTATGATGACTTTTACCAATGCTCTTTCGAATAAACCGCACAGAGATTTTTATTCAGAAGAGCTTTGGTAGATGTCACGTCAAGTTTTTGCACCATAAGGTCTCGTTGGAGCTCTTCTTGAGCTCTTTAGATCTGTCCTGTACCAGATGTAAGCATTTCCATTACATGCCATGATTAGTTGTAACAATCGTCTGTAGACAGTGCTCCAATGAAGCTAACAACCTTGATTAGGCCTTCAAAGCCCTTTGCTTGGCCGACTGGCTGGCTTTTCAGTCTTGTCCTCCTGACACATAGCAATAGCTCGCACAGAGCATCTGTTCTATTGAGCTGCTGGGATGGCTCTCATCCTTCTCCCTTTCTCTCATTGTTCTTCGAAATGTATGTGTGCTAGAAGTGCTCACTTGTTGCAATCCTTTCCCAATATAGTTTTCGGTAGCAGGATCAAAGATTTTGCTAACTAGTTAAGTCATAAGCTAACCTTGAACACCCATGCCTGGATGAGTTTTTCTTGCATGTCCAAGGATTGATTCAATGGTCAAGACTCAATACATCAAAAGACTATCCATACAATTTAATGGGCTTCTACAGTCTACACATCTTATGGTACATGATCCATTAAATTGTGTTGAAATTAAAATGCTTTTCTTCTACTTACAAAGCCTCGGTAATCTTCCATGGCTGCTTTTGGGCTTCAGTTTACCAAGTTTAGACATTTGAGAATGCAACTTATTGCAAATTTTTTCCAACTCCTTGACCCTCCACTGCATCCCCTGTAGGTCTGCCTTGAGACCTTGATTTTCTTCACAAATAACAGAAGTGTAATCTATTTGTTTAGAGTACAAAATTGCATGGTCAGTGTCACTAACAACTTCTTCCTGGGGAATATACATCCTCCCGTCATCACTGAAATGAGAGGAGACTGAGCCTCTGGTGTAGTGGCTA
This sequence comes from Sequoia sempervirens, assembly GCA_007258455.2. NCBI lineage: Eukaryota > Viridiplantae > Streptophyta > Pinopsida > Cupressales > Cupressaceae > Sequoia > Sequoia sempervirens. Next base: position 520,827 of record VDFB02343393.1, on the reverse strand, counting down.
TCAAGCATGCTTCTGAGCTTGGCTTGTTGGAAAAGGAGGACCTGTACTGCTATTCTTGATGGAAATCGGGGATTTCGAGCAATGAGAGTACTTGCTTCAAAAGAAAGCTTTTGGTAATTGATCACATTGCAAAGTTTCATTCTTTCTTCTTCAGATAATGTCGAATGTACCTGTTCAAAAAAAAACAAAGCTAGTCACTCCCCTGATAAACAAAGAACCCAAATTCAAATAAGATCAATTTTCTATCAGTAGCAGGGGATCCCAGTTTGATGAAAACATTTCTTAATTTTAGATAATCCATACTGATTCAGGAAGAATTTTTCATAAACCTTTTACAACTTCATTCTAAATTAAGAACTCAGTGATATAGACTCCAAACTAATTCAACAAAACCATGTTAAATTTCATAGTAGCTATTGATTCAATCTTAATGTCAACTCCCTCTTGATGTAGATTTCAAAGATCCATTTCATATTCGTCTGGGAAGAACATATTTTTTCTGATTTGAGCTTAAACTCAAAATTGTGGCTGTATCAGTTGAGGCAAGATCAACAAAGCAGCTATACACCAATTCACTTTTGATTCATGCCATCCGATGAACTAACAACTAATGTTTAAGAGCATATGCAGGACCTATCTGCATCATTCTTGAGAATATCCACAGATCCGGTCAGGATTGGTCCAGCTCAGATTAGAAGTTTCACTTGCGGAAGCACACATTTGGTATGTATTTCAAGCCAAATATGAAGAACCACACTCTAATCAGTGATAACATTTGTCTGTTTCAAGAAACCGTCAATACTCATTCCAAACATTTGTTTAATTGCATCGTTCTTATTAATCCAGGATCAGACTATTATAAAGAACTTAAATGCAATGATTGAAATTTGATAAATAAAATGGTAATCATCCAAACAAACAAAAAATGTTAGTGATCCAGGGATGGAGTATAGAACTTTTTATTACTAGTTCAGGCATAATTCAAACAAGCCATAAGGTAGAGTTTCAACATACAACTATCCTTAAGGAGGATAACCTTTAATAGTTCCTTCAAAAGAAGAGTGGAACACAATATAAGAAATACTGCACATGATGCCCATTGCCTGATAGTATGGTCAAGGTTACCCTGACTAATTAAGTTGAACTAACTGAAGGTCAGTGCCACATGTCATCACATACCACTAATATTGCCCCCATACTAAGCATAGTTATAATAGATTTAGGTACATAACTGGACTCTTATCATCTCAATACAAGAAAAATAGGCAGGACCAGACTAAATGTAAAGAGCAGATTAACTACAAGGTGTCAGGCTCACTCAAAGAGCCTGTTTATGTAATCTATATCTTGGCTTCGGGAACCCAATCCTGGCATAAATCCATCAATCAAATCAGAAGACAAAGAACATATTTATTATAATGGAAATTCCTACAAATAAAACATATCTTCCGTTCATTTTCACTGCCATGAAAGACCTATTTGCCGAAATAATGGCAGAATCTAATCAACCCACTAAAACCTGAAAATGCAACTGCATTACAACTGGTACACATTGCAGACAAATATTATGAAGTACACTCTTTACTTTTCAAGAAAACAGTTGTTCTCATTGAGGCAATGTTAGGAACTTGAAGGAGTTCCTACTTATACCCAATTCAATATCAGTCCATTCAAGTTCATCCAAACTCAAACAAGTTGGATTTGATTTGGGTCTAGATTAACTAATTGTTTGCGCTGATTCAGGCAGAATTCAATGAACCCCTTTTCATATTAGACTCTAGAGCTCGACAAAAAGAACCTCTTTATTGTATAAAGCCAGGTTTGATTGGGGAATCGATTTGTCTTAATACAAGCAGAATTGACAGCGGGATATTATACAGAAAAAAATACTTGCAGTTAGAAAGGCTCACTCAGAACTTGTTTTCATGATATAGAACTAGTCTTGGAGAGCCCATTCCTAGTCCCAGTTCATCAATCAAGGTATTAAAAAGGGAAACTATGTTGGACTTGACATTCCTATAAAGATACCGTATCTGGCATTCATTCTCATGCCAGTGACAAACCCATTTGCCTTAAGTATGGCAGATTTCGAGGAACCTCCTGAGACTAGAACCATATTCATGCAGGCAGAATTCGTGAAACCCCCTAGGGTGATTCAGCCTCAATAGAAAAATCAATCACACCAAAGTTAAAACATCGAGTTGCCTTAATTAGGGCAGATCTTCAAGATCCCACGTGGCTGAGAGCTGTACTCATTCTGGCAGAATTGACAAAACCCTCACCACTCTGATTATGTTCTAACTACAAAATTTATTCACAACACGGTGAACATCCCACTATTATGGCATCCGTTAAGAGTTCATTCCAGAAAATCCATTCAGCGTTCAGGCATAATTCCAAAACCAAGTCATGTGGTTGCATGTTAGTTTATAAAATTCAGCGATAGGGATTGCATGTATTCAAAAAGTTACATTTTTAGAAATCCATAAAGGCATTCGGGCAGATGAACACAAAACTCGCGTGTCATTAGGCAATCATTGATCGATATATATATCAAAAGACTTAAGCATTTCAGAGAATCAATTCAGACTTACCTCAAGATACATGTCCAAGGCTCTATAAAGCCCGTCACAACAGTCTCTTGCATGGTCGGGCAAAGCTTCTAGGAGAGTCTGGAACTTGGAGGGCTTGAGACTTATATCAGGAGCCACTTCTGCAATATACTTGTCCATCAAACATTTAACCTTCTGAACCTCACTCTGCTGGCAGCAAGAAGCACTGTAAGGTACGTCTGCAGTGGTGACCCTTTCAAAGGATGGAGAAGGTCCAGGAGTGTCAGGAATAATCTGCCGGTCCCTAACAAAAACTTGCACAAACCTAAGGACCTGATCCACATCATAAAGTGATCCCACATTCCCCTGGTTTGCAGCAGGAATAAGTATATTATCCAATGTGGCTTGATCAAGCTGTGCCCCAATCATGTCTTCAAGCTGCTTCCTACACATCTTAGATGCATTCAATACAGTGGCAACCCTCAAAACTCCAAACAGACTCCTACAGGAGACCGCCGCCCTGTGCAAACGGTGCAGCAACCCCACTACAGTCTCCAAGACCTCCTTCTGAACCTTTTGTGTATACTGATGCATAATCTTCTCCTCTCTCCCACACTTCTTCTTGGGTGATATGGAACTGTATCCCAACATGGGCAATGAGGATCTGAGATAATGAAACAGAAACCTGCTCAAGACCCAGTTGTCGACTCCCTCTTCAATCATACTCTTCACAACTCTCTCCATCAAATAAATACTCAGAGACCCAAGATCATCAAACCACCACCCAGTTTTGGATGCCTCACAGCTGGACCCTGTGGAATACCTCACAGTACTGCTCTCCGGAGAAGAAGAAGATGACCCCACAGGACTCAAGCTCGCACCAAAGGAAACCATATTTGTTTTCACATTTATCTTTCCCACCAAAACATATATGCACCTCTGTATAATTCCAGTAGAATCTGCAATGGGCACCATGGATTCACAGTCTTTCAACACTGTAAACACTTCCCGCCAAGTCCAAAGGGGCAAGAGCTTCAGATAATTCTGCGTCAATTCCACCAGATTTCTTTCACGGATTTCTTCTGTCATTTCCAAGAATTCTGCAGCACATCGGAGCTTGCATATATTGTTAGGATTTATGTTAATGGCACCTTCTGCTTTGTAGCAGAACCTGGCAACCAGCTCAAATGCCACTGGTCCCCCCGGTAAATCATGGAGCACTACTTTATACGATTTGGGTTTCTGCCCCTGTCCTGGCACTGCTCTGTTGAATAATTTTATCAGTCTCCCACAGAAGGAAAGCAATGTTTTCTGCACAAACAAAAAGAGAAACTCACTTAATTTTCTGAAAGAAAAAAAACCCAGAAAGAATAACATAATTTAATAAACACCCGAATGCTTGAACACCTTGTCTAGCAAAAACGTCTGCTCCCCGTTAACATTCACCTCCAAATCACAATGTGGGTGCATCATTGCATGCTGATATTATGGCATTATTTTGCTTCCTCTCTGCAATTCCAACATCAACAAATAAACTACAGACGGACAGATATGCTTCGCTCGTTTTCTTTCTTTATTTTCAGGTCTCCATTGAATGCAAAAGCAACCATTTACGAACTATTATTATTGCCGATCACACCATTCCCCTGACAATCTGTCCAATTTTTTCCCGGGATGTTTATTTTAATGTTCTCAATATAATAATTTTCCACTCTGTACTTAGTGCAACCATAAGCAAAAGCCATGTTCTCTTTTTCTTTTTGTAAACTTTAGGCTATGATTTCCACATGTGGCGGGGATTCTCCTGCATGTTTCTCGGTGCTGTTGTATGATGTTAATTCGCTTTTATCCTAACATTAAATCAGGAGAACGATGATTTTCTCGGTCTTATCCCTTCCATGAACACTTTATGGAGCCAAAAATGTCAAAAACATTCTTATGCCCTACCTTAGGTGGCAAAATCTCTTTATTCCAAAGCTTCACACTGTAATTATGGAACTTTCTATACCATCAGTCAACAAAGACTGGAAGCATATGCACTCCACAACAAGATTGGGAAAGTCTGCGTCGATCTCCAGACTTCCGAGAGGTACAATCTACCTATATGCTTGACAGACATTGTCCAAAAGGAACGTTGTAGGGACTATTTTTATTTCTTTATTTTGTGGGGTGGGGTAGAGCGTACAGATGAATAAGTGTCTTCTATAAAATAGAAAGAAAGCGTTTTTTATATTTATAAAAAATAGAATATCATTAGTAGGTATAATTTTTAAAATAGAATATTATTAGTAGGTTTTAAATTTTAAAATAGAATATTATTAGTAGGTATAATTATGACCCAACACGTAGTATGGTTGGTTAAGGGCTTTGGGTTCGTCCCGTATAGGTCCTAAGGTCAACTCACACTCTTGGATGATATATGGTACGGATCGTGTTAGGTGTGGTTTGTGCCCGGTTTGTGCCCGCAGAGGATTAGTCTCACCTTCGCTTGCCTCCTTCGTCCCCAAAAACCTAGCAAAAAAGTAAGACTCGGGCAAGGAAGGTGGAGCTTGTTGGGCGGAGTCGCAGATCTGAGTGCAATGGATGCGAGGATTGTGGATACCTCTGAGGTACCCAAAAAAAAAAAAAATCTTCACTTTATGAAAATTAGTTATGAAAGCTTATGGATTCTATTGTGTATGCTATATTTATAATAAATTATTAAGTAGTTGGAGTTATGAAGCTCAGTGGTAGTGTGCTTATGAAATTTAAATTTGTCTTAAATAAGGGTGTGGTCCCATGAGGGGGGTTCACAATCTATTTTGAAGGAGCAAGCGGTCCCATGAAGCAAAACGAAAAATGCTATAGAATTAATTAGAATCTTATAGAACTAAAGATTTCAGATGGTGAAATTGGGGTGGGGCTAGAAATTGCCCCTGCATCTTAGGAATTTTTTCTGCCACTTGTCTATCATCTAAAATTTTAAATTCCTATCAAAAAATAAAAATGGGAGAATTTTTATTTATTTACTATTTTTTTATCAAAACACTCCATTCTTCCTTAAATTTTGGAGCTCAAACTTTTAAGCTAAATTGCAAAATTAAATTCATGGGACCACCAACTTTAAAATATTCCTTAAAAATCTAAGCAGCACCCACTGCATTTTTTTAGGAAGCCCCTCTCCATGGGACCTTACCCTAAGGGTGTGGTCCCATGAGGGGGCTTTAGGATCTATTTTGAAGGAGCAGGCAGTCCCATGAAGCAAAAATAAAAATGTTACAGGATTAATTAGAATCTTTTCCTCGACAATAACAGCGCCACTAGCTTAGGCCATTTTCTACCACTTGTCAATCATATGAAGTTTCTAAATTCCCATCAATTAATTTTTATTTTATTTACTCTCTTGAGTTGAATATGCAAAATAATAAAATTCATGAGACCACCAACTTTCATAAATTTAGGAGCTTAAACTAGACTACAAAATTCATGGGACCACCCACTTTAAAATAATCTTAAAAAATCTCAACAACACCCAATGATTTTTTTTTAGGAAGCCCCCTTCATGGGACGGCACCCTAATAGGGATGCCTTGGCCATTAGAAATTAGTTTCCAATTTGATAATGACTTCATCATTATCTTGTTCTTTATAGACTTTTTGTTTTTATTTCAATCTAATTTATATATTAGATATTTGTGTCTTCGAGAAGGGTTTATCTAGGATAGTCTTAGAATACCAAAAATACATATTGCCTTAATGATATAGAGTAAAATATAAAATGTTGGATAGTCTTAGAATACCAAAAATACATCTTGCCTTAATGATATAGATTAAAATATAAAATGTTTGTAAATTTACAATATAGTTATTTCCCTCTATAGATATCTTAAATACATGTCTTTAAAACATTAGAGATTAATTTAGAGCTTTTTTTTTTAGATTGCAGGACTCGGTCGGATATCCATCATATCCATCCCCCTATAAACTGCAGTGCGCCTAGTAAAAAAATTTCACGTGACCAGTGGCACTAGCGCGACACGCCCTCCTATACAACGGGTCTGGGGGAGACTAGACCTCGTGACCTCTTGCTTGCAACAGAATGCTTTAGCCAATCGAGCTAGGCCTCCTACCCCTAGTTTAAAGCTATTTTATTTATCCTTAGAACTATTTTATTTATTATATAACTCTTAATTAAATAAAATAGATATTTTCCTCAACATATTTTAGATAGATGTATTTAAGATATGTATAATGTTTATTAATAATAATATTATGTTTATTATTAAATAATAATTAGTTGACTTATAAATGAATATCAAATTTAAGTTAAATATTTCTTTACACATAGTCACAACTTGAGACTCCTTATGCTTCATGACATAATTATTTATAAATGATAGTATTAATATTGCAGTTACACTTGTTGCATGGAATGTGTCCTAGTTGCAAAGGGATCTTATGGGATAGAGATGGTTGATCTTTTTAAAATATTCAAGATAGGAGGGGGTTCAAACAACTTTCCTACATGATGCATTTTCATATTAAATTTATTAGCATGTTTATTATTTAGAAGTGCAGTGAATGTGTCAATGAAGCTAATTAGAGGTCTCATCCACAAGCACTAAACTATCTCTATCACATCCCTCTCAAAAATAAACCTTGGAATTGTAAGGGTAAGTGCACCAAGTTATGAGACAAAAATGGCTCTTAAGGGGCCACTTTTTTTTAAATCAGCAAAGTCTGATGTTCACGAGAAAATGAAGATAGTTACACTCAAAATTTGAATATGCAACAAAAACAAGAGTTGTAGTGCGTTGAATCTACTTTCTAAGCTACTATTTTTTTTTTTAAATGAAGATTAAGGGTTTCAAGGGGGGGGGGGAAGTGGTCCTATTTTTATCAAAAAAATAGCATAGCATCTGTAGGCCCCTCCCTTTTTCGTTAACTTGTTTTTAGAATTTTAAAAATTTGAATGGTGAGAAATTAGCTAACACCATGTAGTTTATCCCGGTTCTTTTGGCTAATTTTTTAATGAATATGTAATATTTTATGAATTTTTGAAGTGGACACATCTTGAAAAGCTAAAATTTGAGTGTGCTCCCCCTAAATTTTTTGAAAACTAATTGAAATTAAAATTTATTTTTCATTATGCATAGAATGGAGTCTAGTTTATAAAAGTGTAATTTGTTTCAAAATTCGATGAACAAGTAAAAATCTATGTTAAAACTAGCACATGTTAGTTTTTGACAAAAACAGAAGCACTAATAAGAGAAGTTATGGATGAAACCCTTAACATAATCAAAATGCTAAAAAAATTATATAGTTGTATAGGTAAGAGAGAGTTTAACTTCATCATAGTTTTTTATACTTGCATTGAAAGGCGTGTAAACATGACGGTTAGCACTGCCAAAAATGTGTGAAATTTTGTTGCTCTTTTAGAAAATCAAGTCCTTGGGATGTCCAATGAAAAATCAAACCCTTTAGGTTGGTATTTCCTAATGCAACTCATTTGGCGAGCGCCAAATTTGGTGCTCACCAAATTTGATGAGCAAAAAATTGATTAAATTGATAAAAAAACTAACTTTGCTTTCTCTTTCTATCTCTCCATGCCACTTTGATAAGGCTTGGATTTTATAGTTTATGATCGATGATGGATATTCAAGGTTTTTCTTTTCACTCCTACTCTACCTCCTTCCCTCTTAACCAATACTTACCCTATTCTCTCTCAACCCTCTATATGTCTTTCCCACCCTCTCTACGTTGCCTTCCCTTCTTAGAGTTTAAAGGTTGATGTTTGAGGGATTAGGGTTTAAGGTATAGGGTTGAGGGTTTAATGTATAGGGTTGAGGGTTGAGGGTTGAAGGTTGACGGTTTAAAGGTTGATGATTTAAGGGTTGAGAGTTTAGGGATAGTAATTAGGGTTGAGGGTTGAGGGATTGGGGCTTAAGGGTTGAGGTTTGAGGTTTAAGGGATTAAGGTTTAAGGTATAGGGTTGAGGGTTTAATGTATTGGGTGGAGGGTTGAGGGTTCAAAGTTGAGGGTTGAGGATGGAGGGATTAAGGGTTTAAGGTTTGAGGGTTTAAGGGTTGAGGGTTGATGGATTAGGGTTTAAGGTATAGGGTTGAGGGATTAAGGTTTAAGGTATAGGGTTGAGGGTTTTAAGGGTTTAAAGGTGGAGGGTTTAAGGGTATAGGGTTGAGAGATTAGGGTATAAGGGTTAAGGTTTTAAGGTTTGAGGGTTGAGGGTTGAGGGATTAGGGTTTAAGGTATAGGGTTGAGGGATTAGGGTTGAAGGTTTAATGTATAAGGTAGAGGGTTGAGGGTTGAGGGTTGAGGATTGAGGGTTTTAAGGGTTTAAGGGTTTAGGGTTTAAGAGTTGAGGTTTGAGGGTTTAGGGATAGGGATTAGGGTTGAGGATCAATGACATCCCCTTTGACATCAATGACACCTTTTGACATCAATGACAATATTATGCCAACAATCTCTCCCTTTTTCATTGGTGGCAAAACCAAATGCTCAGCATGCTCTGTACCAACTCTAAATTCCCAATTCATTATTTGTACCAACTGAGCTGCTTTGTACCAATTATAATAACACCATATGCATGCACATGCATAACAACTCCCCTTTAGACATATCTCCTCTTCTTGCAAACAAAGAGCATTTTTCTCAAACTCTCTCCCTGCTCAATTGCATGAGCATTTGTGTATTCTCTCCCCCTTTGACATTAAAGGGTCTCTCCATGGAATTATTGAAACCAATTATATGCTCCTCCTTAGCAATGGAAAAGGGACCTTGCTCCCCTTTTGATAGACCATTCAAAGAGAAAGAAGAGATTCATAAATATGCAACCATCAAGTCATTAGAAATTTGTAAAACCAAGTTTACCTGACTTGATCTCTCCTTCATATCCAAGGATGAATAAAATTTCAATGAATCTCCCCTTGGAATCATACCCCATCACTAAAATTTAGTGATATGTTGTGGGAGAAATTACTCCTAACTTTTCCCTCAGATGTTCAAATTGTTCCTTGGGAAGAGGTTTGGTGAATATGTCTTCCACTTGATATTTGGCTGGCACATATTCCATGGTGACTTCTTGATCTGTAACCTTCTCTCTTATGAAGTGATACTTGATTGATATGTGCTTTGTCCTAGAATACATCACTAGATTCTTTGAGATTTTTATTACACTTGAATTATCACAAAGAATAGAAATAGGTTCTTTGAACTAAACCTTGATGTCTTTGAGTGTCTGCTTCATCCAAAAACCTGATTACAGCATGTTGTTGCTACTACATATTCTTCTTTTGTTGTAGAAAGGGTGACTAATTCTTTTTTTTTTTTCTTATCCAAGAAACAAGTTTATCTCCCAAGAAAAATACACCACCACTAGTGATTCTTCTATCATCTGTACTTCTAGCCCAATTTGCATCTATATATGCAATTAAAGTGAAATATTTACTCTTGGGATACCACAATCCATAGTCAATAGTACTTTTGATATACCTAAAAATTCTTTTTATTGTGTTGACATGAGACTCCTTGAGAGCAACTTGAAACCTTGAAACCATACATACAGCTTGCATTATATCAAGTCTTGATGCAATTAAGTACAACAAGCTTCCAATCATTGACCTATACATTTTCTGATTTGCATCTAGGGATTCATTTGTCTTGCTCAACTTACAACCAATTAACATATGAGTACTAACTAGTCTGCTATCTTCCATTCCAAACCTTTTAAGTATTTCCTTAGCATACTTAGTTTAAGATATGAATATCCCATCATCAATTTGTGCTATCTATAAACCAAGTAAAAATGATAGTTCTCCTAGCATGGACATCTCAAAATTCATCTTGAATTTGAACAACAAATTCTTTACACATCTTGTCATTGTTGCAACCAAATATGATGCCATCCACATATATAACAACTATCATGTGTTCGCCTTCTTATTTGAAGTATAGATTGCTATCTGCACATCCCTTTTTGAATCCTTGTTGTTGTAGATACTAGTCTAATCTTGAATACCACACCCTCAATGCTTTTTTTAGACCATACAATGCTTTCCTTAGTCTCCAAACATAATCTTCTTCTTATGATAGATGAAAACCTTCTATTTGTTCTATGTAGACTTCTTCTTCAAGGTTTCCATTGAGAAAAGTATATTTTACATCCATTTGATGGACCTTGAATCCTTTATAAACTGAAAATGCAAGAAACATTCTTATGGCTTCTAATCTTGCAACAAGTGCAAATGTTTCTTCAAATTCTATGCCTTTAACTTGTGCATATCCCTTGTACACCAACCTTGATTTGTTCCTTATTACAACTCCATCTTCATTGAGCTTGTTTCTAAACACCCATTTATTACCTATCACATTTTTTCTTGGGGGTCTAGGAACAAATTCCCATGTTTTGTTCTTCTCAGTTTGATTCAGCTCCTCTTCCATTGCTTTTATCTAGCTCTCATCCTTGCTAGCCTTATCATAGATTTTAGGTTCAATCTGAGACAAGAGAGAAAAATTTACTTATTCCTTATTTTTAGCAACTCTTCTCCTTGTCTGAACATTGTCATTTTTTTTTCCAATTATCTGATATGTTGGATGATCCTTTTGAACATATTTTGCGTGTGCTTTTTCATTCTCTTATTTTTGCTCTTCATCAGCAATCTCTTCTTCACATTATGATTCATCTTCAAATCTATCTCTATTAGACTTAACATGTTTCAAATCTTCATCAATCTTGACATTGATGCTTTCTATAGTCTTGTGCAACCCCTTTTTTAGCATTTGTAAGCTTTTCTTTAGGTGGAATATCCAAGAAATATTCCCTCATCACATCTCAAATCAAAATTCCTCAAATTGTCTTCTTCTCTTTTGATAGAGCACTTGCTACCAAACACTTTGAAGTACTTAATAGATGGAGTTCTGCCATACCATAGTTCATAGGGGGTCTTATCATTGTTTACTCTTATTTGAACTCTATTCAAAATATAAACTACTTCTCTCCAATACACATCTAGTAGCTTGGACTCATTTAGCATTGTTCTAGTCATCTCCTTAATTTTCCTATTCTTTCTCTCAACTACTCCATTCTACTATGGAGTTCTTGATGCAAAATAGTATCTTTTAATTTCATGCTTCTCATAGTATTCAATAAATTCATTTGATGTAAATTCTCCACCTTGGCCTGATCTTAGGTATTTGATCATTTTTCCAATCTCCTTCTCAACCATGGCTCTAAATATCTTTAATCTTTCAAATGTTTGTGACTTATCCTTTAGAATGGTTACCCATGCCATCCTTGAGTAGTCATCAATCAACAACATGAAATATATTTCACCTTTCAATCCTCTTTTCCTAGTAGGAACACATAAATCAGTATGAACCAGTTGCAAGGGCTTTGTAGTTGATTATTATTTTGTCTAAAATTTGACCCTTGTCTACATTCCTATTTGACATTCTTTGCAAATGGTATTTTCAGGTTTAGTTATCTTAGGCATGTTTCTTACCAACCCTTTTGAGCTCACCTTCACTAAATTATCAAAAAATGCATGTTTCATTCTCCTATGCTACAACCAACTCTCATCAACTTGACTTATCAGACAATTCTGACCTTTTACTTTACTGAGATTATAAAGGTTGCTTTCAGTCCTTACTCATTGTGCAATTGTTTTTCCATTTTTCCTTATTTTGCATCATTCTAAGTTAGATGTGACTTTATAACCATGGTCACACATCTAACTCACACTCAATAGGTTGTGCTTCAAACTTTCAATATAAATGACATATTTTGTAGGTAATTTACCATCTATGCTTAGTGTTCCTTTACCACAAATGTTTGCAGTAGTGTTGTAACCCAAACTAGCTAAACCTTCCTTACATTTCTTAATTTGGATGAATTTTCTCATGTCCCCATTCATGTGCTTAGAGCAGCCACTATCTATCACCCATAAATTTTTCTTTTTGACATGAAGTGTCGTTTGTGCAATCATTGATTGTGTGGGCATCTGCTCTCTTTTTTTCACAACTTTTTAGATTTATTTTATTCCTTCTCTTCCTTATTTTCAAAGACTTTAGACTCTCTGTTCACTTTAGGAGGCGTGTTTTTCTTTTTCTCACATTGTATATTTGGTCTTATGAATTTTATTCTACGATTCTTGGATATATGACCAAAATTATTACAATTATAACATATCACATTCATATCAATTAAAGGAGAAAACATAATTTTTTTACAAAATTTGTACTCCTTTTAGGAATAACTCTACAATCTCTAGCCCTATGATCAAATTGATTACAAACATAATAGTACCCATAGAAGTATGAAGAGTACCTGGTCATAGTATTTCCTTGCGCAGGATGAGAGGGTCTTATTTTTTTTGGCTTCTTCAAATCTCTCACCCTTGTGAATTCATCAACATTAGTTCTTCTTATGTTCTTCTTCTTCAAATGATCAAGAACTAATTGAATTCTCTTGTCTGCAATAGACTTATTTTCCTCTTCAACTTTCTTTATCTTAGTAGCCTTCTTTTCCTCTTCATAGGTGTTCTCCTTGTAGGCTTTCTCACCATCTTTACTAGACTTTTCTTCTGCTCTAAATCTTTCATACATTTTCGCAGATGCATTGGTAAAAGTACTCTTTCCTTTCTCAAGACCCAAACCAGATTTCTCTTTGTTAGAAGGCTTTTGTATGTTTAATAATCCATCAAAAATATTTGAGCCTCCCTTTAGTTTCAAGCCTTTTTTCTATTCGTTCTCTAGCCTTTTCCAAATCTTTTCTTAGGGTAATTACTTATGCCTCTAGCTGCATACAATTGTCAACCTCATACTATAATTTAGACTTGACTACATCTTCAATTCTTTTGGCTTCCTCCACTTGTATCTTCAAGCTTACTATCATCTGATTAGATTCTTCAAGATTTTCATTTAGCTTTTCAGTCTCCTTCTATGCAAGCTTTTTTTTATGCTTATTTTCCTTTTTCAAACTAACAATCTCCTCTCTCAAGTTATCAATCTCTTCAAAAGCATGGATCAGTTCACCTTGGGGGTAGACTTCTCCTTCTTCACCTTCTTTATCAAGATTCTCAACATTTCCATCTTTATGTTCTTTAGAGTCCTTTGCCATGAAAATAAATTATTTTTCCTCCATTATCAAAGCACAATCTTGTTCATCATTTGAACTATCACTAGCATCAGATGAATCACTTTCCTCTTGGATGTACAGACTCTTCTTCTTCTTCTTCTAAATTTTTTTTCTTAGGAAAGTAGGGTTTCTTCTTTTTACTATCTACCTCTTGTGCAAAGTTATCCTTCTTATTTTAGGGGCATTTTGTAGCAAAATTTCCTACTTTACCACAATCAAAGCACTTGAATGGTAACTTACCTCTATATTTGTCAGAGCCTCTCCTTAGTATTCTGATGAAGTTTTCTTATTCCTCATTAGTCTCCTCATGTGCAGATGTAGAAGCTTCTTCATTTTCTTTCTTAAATGCTTCAGTCCTTTCCTTATTGGTAGCCTTGAATGCATCTTCTCTTTTGAATGATTATGCATTTCCCATCCTCATCTCATAGGTGATGAATAGTTCATCAAGAGTTATTTTATCTAGTTCTCTTGCTTCCTCTATTGCAAATATCTTGGAGTCATAATTGGATGGCATGGACCTTAAGACCTTTTTCACAATGACTGAATCCTTTACTTATTCTCTAGATCCTCTGATAGAATTCACAATTTCATCAACTTTGAAAATATAATCTGTAATCTTTTCTTCTTTATTCATCACAAGGCTTTCAAAATTGGCTCTAAGAGTTTGCAGCTTTTCCAACTTCACTTTATCATCTCCTTCATCTATTCTCTTCATTTTACTCTAGAAATCATGCGTAGTTTGACAATGCATCACTTTGACAAACACTGAGCTAGACAATCCACAAAGAATAACATGCTTTGTCTTTGCATTGTTCCCATAGTCTTTCTTTCCTGCAACATCAGTAGAAGCAGTAGCAGGAGCTGTATATCCATTTTTAACAAACATCCACTCATCAAAATCTAATGATGCAAAATATGTCTCCATATTAATGCTCCATAAAGCATAATCTAATCTATCAAACAGAGGTGCCTTGTTTATAGATGAACCCTCTTGACTGGTCATTGTATTCACTTGTCCAAGATCTACCTGAGTTGATTAAGCTTCTCCTACGGAGCCAAGGCTCTGGTACCAATTGTTGGAACATAAAAATCTACTGAGATGGGGGGGGTGAATTAGTAGATTAATTAAAATTTATCCCTTTTAGTGTAGATTAAAACTAAATATGTAGATAAATAAACATTCACGCACAATTACACATATACATGGAAAATCCAAGATGGGAAAAACCATGGTGAGAATAGTTGCTAGGATCTACTATCTTAATCTAGCCTCACAATGAAAATATCTTGATTACAAAGTTTAAGGTCACCAACCCTAAGGAGACACCAATCTCATGGTTTTAGGAGCACCCACTCTCTACACTGAGCACCTACTTAGTTATCTGATGGAACCACCAATCAGATTTAGAATGAAAATAGTTACAATTTGATTCTATTAAATCTAATTCAATGTTGCAACTCTATTTGCAACTACTCAACTCTTTATTGCAATCTTTGCAACTCAATTCTCTACTTTGCACCTCTCTCTATTTTACACCTTAAAAATCAAACCCTTGATGATGATCTCTAATTTTATTTAGGTTCTACTCAAGCATCACATGTGCATTCTTTGTCTGCTCCTTAACATAATCTCTCTACTACATGCATCAACAACTCTTAGATAATTTCTAATTGTCTTCTTTTCACATATCTTCATCGAAAATCATTCCTCTCTTGAGCCACACACCACCATCCATATTAATTGCATACTTCTTGGGTTTTCTACATGCTATCTTCTCTAGCAAGCTTCCTATACAAATCCGATGACCTTACTAAACTTGGAAACCTGCAAAACCCTAATCTTGATATGCATTTAATGCATTCCCTATATAGTTGATCTGATTCTGATCTTGATCTCCTTTTCAGTCTATGTCACTGCTTTTCATATCAAATCGCCAATCAAATTATTGTTGGAGCAATTGACCCAATTAATTTTGTTCACTATGTTGGATTTTTGTTGAAACCCTCATTCGCATTGTCGTAGCCGTTGGAGAGGTTCACCTTTAAATTCTGACCATCGATATGTAGTCTTCGTGCCATAATGCATCATTCCTTATTTAATCTTTCAACTTTAGAGCGTAGACATCATATTAATCTTTTTAAATCTTATCCATTGATATTCATCACACAATATATGTCCATTGTATTTTTTCCTGGCATTTTTTATTCACAACAATGATGTGAATAAATGAAGTGATGTAATCATATGTTTCCACCTATCCTTTGGGACACTTGTCCACCTTATCACTCCATTGTAGTTATCAAATTGAGGACCATTTCCTTTCATCGCACATCACCTTCATGATCTATGCTTGAGGAATGAAAAACGTGATGTTAAGGACTCGTGTGATCCAACAACCAAAGGCCAACTATCCATGAGCACACATGTCACTAGCCCACACTCCCATAGGGCTAACCAGGGACCCACCAAATCTTCAATGAGGTAGCAGGACACTGCCACATGTGTCCAAGTTGATGTCATCATCCAATAACACTTTTTCCATCGCATATCGTTGATAGCCTTGACTAATTGCAAATACAAATCATGATACAAAAAACACATGTGATGCAACCATAACTCGACATTTGGCTATGCTAACATCATATTCCACTAACTCCTTCCTATCACATATCACAAAAATCATGAATCCTTTTTGCTTCACAACAACGATGTGAAGCAGAGATGCAATGACCATTAGATCTTCTTTATTTGTTATCTATTGTTGATTTGTCTCTATCGCATATCACACAAGACATATATTGTAGTAAACTTCAAAGTGCGATGCGAAGAACTTGAGTGATGGCCTTCAAACACTGATGTACACCATTGATCTTCCTTGAGGGGCATATTGTACATCACAAATTTATCATGATCGTGGTGAACTGAAATAACAATGTGAAGAGTTGTGATGCAAACTCCGTCAAATTATTTGGTAACACTAGGAAAAGGGGTTGGTTCCCAAACAACTTTAATGGCTTAAGTAATAACTTAAGCAACCTGTGTGTGCCAACATCCACTCAATGAAAAACCATAAAACCTTATCAATGTCATGAGTACAACACCTTAGGGTTTAACTGCAAAACCCTAATTTAACTAGGGAACATAGATAATTCTTTTTTGAGCATATTACATGTCATATGATCATGCAAACCACACCAATCGAAACCTTTTGGAAAACCCATAACGAATCTGACCTTAGCTTTCTCCTCTGACTTCTAGAAATGACCTTTGCAACAACATGACAACATTGCAACATTTGAGAAACTTTGCAATATTTGAAAAACATACTCTTCTCTCCATCATCCTTCGTTGACTCTTCCAAAATTTGATCCACTAAGATCAATGACATCCCTTTTGACATCAATGACAATATTATGCCAATAGACTTGCCTTAGATTGCAACCCTATTGTATGAGGGTTTTGTATTATGACTATGTATTGTGATGTCTTTTGAGAGCTTGATAGTGGTCGTGTTGCCTCTAGATCTCTTGTTGGTGATACTCCTGTGAGAAGCTTGCTCTACAAGTATATTGTAATCTTTAAGATTTCTAAATAATATATTGGGCAACTTTCAGAGTGTGGGGTTTTTCTCTAGAAAAGGATTTTTCCCATGCAAATCATTGTGTTGTGGTATGCATGATATTTATATTTATTTATGTTTAGGTTTTTGTAACTGTTATAAAGATTTATAATTTTTTGCATTATCCACCTCTCAAGATTAGTGTAGGAAGTTGTTCCACTACCTTATCTTTCTTACACTTTGTACCCTGAGTTAGACACACTTTGTGTGTCCCCTTCTCCAATACTCATAGCTCACCAAACCACTTTCTTCTTCCTTGAATATTCTCCATGTCTTTCCAAGTCTCACATACATGCTTTATATATGCCTTAAGGGGTGGTTTCCAACCATTGCACCCTTTCACAAAATTTTTCTTTTAATAATTATTCCTCTCCCTTTTAAAAGAGTTATATATATATAATCTCTCGTTTAACCAAAGGATCATAATATCCTTTAGTCTATCTCCCTTTTAATTGTAAATGTTTATTTCATAAAGTTCTCTTCTCTTGGGGAAAAAGTCGCATAACATTTCTCCCCTTGTAAATTAGCTATTGTCCTAAGTAGCATGAGATACATCTACATCACAACTCAGAAAACACACAATCAATAATTGAATAAACTAATATTGAATGTATCTATTCTTAATAATATTTATTCTTTTAATTCATAGGTCTCTTGCTTTTTTTAATTATATTTTAAATTGACAAGTAATTTCAAGAGAATCATTTTTCCAATGATAAGAACTATACATGCATACATATCAAGAATTTACAATCAAAGAAACTAATGCTATTCTATATGTTTAATCATGTATATATTTTAACTTTATCAATTTTATCTCATGAACCCATTTCCTTTAATATAGATATTTTAATCATTTACATGCAACTTGAACATTACATTTGCAAAATTATTAACATGTTTTGACATAACATTTACCTATTGAATGACATGTCTATCCCATACTATGTAGTCACTCATCATTGAACTATATTGTTACATTGGTGGTTGCCGATACACCAGAAGATTGACCTGTCAATGCCCGATACAACCACCAGATTTACACAAGATCCACAGGAGGTGGTTAATCCATGTCACAAACCCAAGCACCGTGCTACACAGAGGATATCAAGGGACAGACCATCTTGCGACCTGTTAATGCCCGATACAATAACCATATTTATACAAGATCCACAGGGAGTGGTTAAGCCATGTCACGAAACCCAAGTGTCACGCTATACAAATGAGAGGTAAAGGGACACACCGTCTTGCAACATATATAATCTATTTACTCAAAATATATTCTAAGATGCTAATCATGCATTTTATTTTACATGAGTATCCTCTTTTCCTATACATCAAGTATAATTGAATTGCAACAAATACAAATTTACTATAAAAAGAGTATTTTCTTTTCATTGTTAGGAAAAAGGTGTTTCAACCTTTGATTTTTCCCATATAGCATTGTTTTTTTCTAAATATTGAATGTTGCTAATTTTCTCACATTGTCTTTTGAGTTACAACTTGCAGTTTCTTTTTCTAATGAGAAGTCAAGTTGGAAAGTTGATTTTACAGGTGGAGTTGTGTATAAAGGCATTTTATATTTTCGTGTTGATTTTACATGGAATGTGACTTTTCGAGGTGCAGTTATTTTGGCAAATGCAGATTTTGCAGTGTGGCATGTGGTGACAATTGGAAACTTATTGTTATGCTTGTGCAATGGTTTTGGCACTTTCCATTTGCATCTTCAACCTTTGGCAGTCAATTTAGAAATGTCTATTTTGTGCATTGTAGGCTCTATAAATATGATTTTTTTCTTGAGGAGTTGTGAGAGGAGAGATTGAATTCACAGGGGTTATGCTGCCGAATTTTCTCCAGATGGAACAAGATGTAAATCTCCATGTAAAGGCTTAGAGCCTGCAATTGCATTGTAACTATGTATTTTGTTGTTGAATAATACAATGGAGATCAATGCTTTTGGAGGGTCAAGTTTTTTATCTGAAAGGGTTACCCCCATGTAAATCTGTGTGTTCATGTCTTTTCCTTTATCTATCAAGTTTATTGATTCTATTTATTGAATTTGTTTAATGCATGTTGTTGAAACTGGTTGATCTTGCATGAACTTTCCTCTAAGGATTAATGGTGGGAAATAAACTATGTCCAATTTCACTTTATGGCATAGTAGTATGTGTTATTTGAGGTTCATTGAAAAAACATAGCTTACGAAAGGCACCTACTGATTCTAGATGTTCAGTCTAGGATAAATCAATTTCTCTTCATTCATATCTTTTATATGCAATATTTTATTAGACACAACTAAAAATTTATTTGGTTGATCAAGTCCAATAACAAAGTATAATAGAATAAAATATGATAATATTTAACATGAATAGAGAAATAATAAATTATTAACATGCATAGAGTACTTCATAGAGAAACATTAGAACTAATCTTTCATTTAATTTAACTAGAGTGCACCCACCTAGAATAAAAACTAGAATTCATTCGGTATCTATATCTAACCCATCTCTTTTCTTGTTGACACATCAAGGCCCATGTTCTATGAAAGGAGGTTCCCCATAGGAAAGTTCTAGAGTAGTGATCCCAAGGGACCATATAGAATTCTTTTGTTGGGTTTACCATTTTCATTTGCACATGTAGTACAATATTTGTCAATTTGACTATGAAACCAATATCAAAATATTGTTACAACTAGATAGAATTTTCAATTGGACATCATCAAATAATTTTTTTAATATATTTGGTCAATCTAACCCACATATGTGGCATAACTATACATAACCATTTTTCCACTATGAAAATATGTATTTAAAATTTTTAGAGGTCATTTCTCCCCTTGTA